>OMLM01007462.1:0-41090 GCA_900302695.1 Helostoma temminkii
CACCCCCACCCCACCACTAGCCACTTCTGCAGCAGACATTTTTAGTTTTGTATGAAATTACATATAGTGTAAAAATGGGGAAGTACAATTTTTTATTTTCCTGTTACATGAACCTTTGGAACATGCAGCCTTCCAGCTGCTCCAGCAGTTCAACCCCAAATGTAGTTTCACTTCTCTTTGGCTGGATTTTCGTTTAAGTTGCAAAATACCTAGTGAGCTCGTACAATCACTCTCTCCTAAGCCACATGTTACTCCAATGGCAGAATTTCAAATCATTGACACAAAGGATCTGGCTTACTCCCTTGCAAAGAACTGCAATGTGACTGTGTTTATACATAGTTCCATTACATAATTACAATTATTCGTAACACCTGAAGTGGAAATCGTTAGTTACCTGGAATGCATGAATGGGAAATCCCCAAAAGTGCTGCTGTTGTTGTTGTCTGTGTTGTTTCCTGACATTTCCTGCTAATAAACTTTGTGTTTCTTGATGTGGCGCTTGTGTATTTGTCCATGATGGATATTGCCAACTATTTTTATTAACTCTGCATTTCGATTGTCGTTTAGGTAGAATATGTACTTCTGTCTAGATCTCTCTTCTCATTCTTCACACAACAACTTGTAGCATTTTTGAATAATTTTGAAAATATTTTTTTTCCAAATCTGTGAGTTATGTCTATTTGAACATTTATTACAGCTCGTCCCCTGTGACGGTAGGCATACTCATAGCTTATGTATCATGGCTGTAAAAGTAAAGGTAAACAGCTGTCTATAATACCACAATTATCCCAACAGATGGTAAAACAATCGTTGCCTTAATCATGTGGTATTAGGAACTGCTGTGTTTTGGCATCTGTTAAGCCTTCCAATGTATTGATCAAGTACTCAAACTGGACTTGCTGTACTGTATCCCACTGTTGCACTGCTACAATAAGGTGTAGCTCTGTTTTCAGTCTGGTAATTCTAATTTCCCCATCAGCAAAAAAAATAAACAAACAAAAAAAACAATCACAAAATTAACAGTATTTATCTTGTTGCTATATTTGAGATGTCTGGTATAACTCCAGTTCATGATGTAAATGCACATTTTTTTCAAAAATAACCAACTATTACCTATATTTGTATATTTGTAAAAATGCTTTTAAATCAATCAGCGTATGAAGTAAAGTTTAATTCATACTTGGTCACTTGACACTTGACAGCTTTCTCTCAACAAAAGCTATTGTGTTGCACAACTCTCTGCATTTCTACTTTGGCAACAGCAAGTAGAATGACAGATAGATGATTAAGCGTAGTGATCACACACAAGAGTCTCTATTACCCTGCCTCTCCTGGCAAGTGCAGCGGTTCAAGATGTGTAAATGTGTGTGTGTTTGGTGAAGTAAGGTGTCTGGGAAGGTGGGCAAGAACAGAAGGCTTTGGAAACTATCCGACTACTACAGAGTCCAAGCAGCACATTTGTCAATGTCACAGAGAACGTACTAATTTGTAGTACAGCTGTTTCCCTATATGATGTGTTGAAATACTCGATCAGAAAAATTGGACTGGACCAGCTCGTTTCTCCAGCTCATAATAATGCCCCATTCAGAACATAACCTGCCTGAACCAGGCCTGTATGAAGTAGCAGAAAACCTCAGCTGCTCTAATTTGTAAACTATGCGAGAAAAAAAATGCTTAGAAAGTGTGTGTGGCATAGAATATGGTGGAGCAGCAGTGGTGAAGAAGGGGGGAAGAGGGAGGGGGTAGCCATGCAAGAAATACCATATGTTCCTGATTGACGATGATTAAATCAAGTGCAGTAGCAGAGAGAAAGTGTTTTCTAGCCAGAGAGAAATTTGTGTGCACTGAGGCATTCGACAGAGGGACAGGGAGACCTCAGCGGAGCCTAAACTGGCAGGACAAATCGATTAGTGTTGACCCATTACTCCAAAGAGTGCGTGGAAAGGCTTTTATATTTTCAGCTGCAATACTGCCCTTCTGGAAAATGCTCTTGACACAGAAATGCATACATTTCACCATGTGTTATGATCTAAACTTAAATCGCGAGTCATTTTTATTTTGGTGTCATATAAATATGGCTAAAAAACAATTTATGGTATCGCTTTTAGCAGGCAACAAAATCTGATCCTGTCCCTCATGTCAAGGCCACAGAAAGATGTGAAAGAGAAATTTTGGTGAAAAAAAACTACTTTGAAGTTTCCCAAAATGTTGCCTGTGACATGATGGCCTCTAGTGGTACACTGACGATTGACACAGACAGCTCAATCATTTCCTTATAGGCGTGTGCTGCCAGGTCCAGCTGGCTTTGACATTAACACCAGGCTCCGACTGACAGAGGCCCTGGCCTTGGGCTGGGCTCCTGGGGCCTCCACAGTACATTCAGCTCTCCTTTTAGCCTGTTGATTTACTGTCCCTGGTGGCTGCTCGTTGATCCATTTCCCCTCTCAGTTTGCTCACAGGGCACCCCAAAAACCGTCCTCCAGCAATATATTTGCTTTATGATTTCCTGAGGAGCCAATGAAGAAAAACAAGCCCCCGCTCACTGCACCTGTTCCAGTTAATGTGCAGTGGGCCGGTTGGCCTCCTCTAGTCTTAGTGACTGGGGAAAAGCACAGGGCTGCCGTGTCACAAGGTCCATGTGGATCTTCCATTTCCCCCGACTGGCCCAGTCAGGACCGAGCAGCTTGGGGAACAGCGAATTATATGTGTGTCAGTTTAACATGCACAGGTCAAATGGGGCCCAGATAGAGTCTTGCTGCGTGTGCATTATTAACATGTGTGTGGGTGTTTATGTAGCTCAGCGCCAACACGGAACTGACATTAATAAGGGAAAGTGATGGGAACTTGCTTACATCATTTCAGACGACATGCAGATGTGACTCAATGGAAGGTCTTAGCCATCTTCCACTTGCTCAATGATGTGGCCAGCTTGGCATTTACGTTTTCTAAATCTGAAAAAAATAGCGATTAAATCACCAGATTCTTTTGCTTGCATGTTAGTTTATTATAAAAATTTCTGTCCTGTTATCTACATTAAAACAAGTAACTTCAAAATGTTTGAAACAAAGGACTGAGGTGATTCAGTGTAGTGTGTGAAGGCAGCAGGGTGAATAGTTATGAAGCCTGGGGCCTACAGGGTAACATCCAGCAACCTGGCTAACATTACCCACCAGAGAGGAGCCTCTTATTAAAAAAACTTTTTTTTCTCAAACTGTATAATATGCAATAAAATGAGAATGGCTTGGTTTCTAGGAAAATACATATATTAATGACATAATATCATAGATAGAGTGAATCGAAATTAACTCACGCTACTAAAACAAGATTAAACCTAAATAGTCATGTTAAATGTAACTTAAGTTTAACAATTTCAAAGAAGAAGATGTTTACAGGATCAAAATCAGGGATAAAGTATTGGTTGTTTCGACTCAGTCGTATTTTTCCCTCTGGCTGCTGCTCCCTCACACACTAAATACAGGCAGGAGGAGTCACAGCCACAGCAACAAGACATTTACTGACACGTTTTAGTGTCTCATCTCAAGCAAAGTCGTTAATGCCTAAACAAAAAGTCACTATGTTGCTAGTTGGTTTTTGAAAAAAGTCTCTAAATTTAGACACAGGTGATACATAACCACCACTGCACACAGGAGGATCATGTGACCACACACTCCAATGCTTAAATGGGGGCGGATTGATCATGTCTTTATTGGCCTTGTAGATAACAAGCAAACTGCACAGAAACACAGAGCAGATTGTCAACTTCACA
The DNA here is from genome assembly GCA_900302695.1 of Helostoma temminkii. Taxonomy (NCBI): domain Eukaryota; kingdom Metazoa; phylum Chordata; class Actinopteri; order Anabantiformes; family Helostomatidae; genus Helostoma; species Helostoma temminkii. The sequence goes on from OMLM01007462.1 coordinate 3,767, forward strand.
CATTGCATATTACAAATGTAATTATTTTGCAGCCTTTTGCAGTTATGTTATTGTACAGGCTAATATCGCTTAGATGAACTATGCAGCACTATATATATATATATACCCTCTTATGACCCATGTAATTACGCCACAGTGTTACCTGGAAGCAATACAAAGGAAAAAAATGGGCAAAAACACATTACCTTCAGGCTAGGGCCTACCAAAAATATTATCTTGCCACATTGCTGCATGCCAGAATTGAAGGAAAAATGGCACAAACCTCTAATCTCATACCAGCAGCTACTGCCAGCAATAAAAGTTGTGAAAGGAGGTAAAACCAAAGATTTGGAGAGATTGGAGAAAGACCAACGTAAATGCAAGAGGAAATTCAATCCAGAGGAATTAGTGGTATTAGTGGAAGAGGGTAATAATCAAGTTGATGAGCTACAGCAGCAAAAGTATTATATGGAGAAATACATAGAAAGCTTGTTCTTATAACTGCAACCGATTAAAGGGCACATTCTGCCTCATTTAGTGCTTCCTGGGTGACCAGAAAGCAGAGTCAGCAGATCATATTGATGGCATTCACTCGTGCAGTGAGTGAATTAAACATATAGTATGACTTACTTATAAAAGCAGCCCGCTTTGCATATTTATAACAGCAAATGTGCAAAATCCACAGCATATGCTAGTTTCACAGGTAACTTAACTTTCTAACTATTTTGCCTCCACCCACAAATGTATGTTTACTAACTGTAAAGGGTTCTATATATTGTCAGTAATCCAAAGTAAATACATTTATCAACTATAGCAAGTTTTTTATTCATTTATTCTGTATTAACTTCATAACTAGAAGACCAGGCAAGAAACCCCTGGCCTGAAAATATGATCCATTCATTTCAGTCTGATATTTCCATTGATAAAAATGTGTGTTAGATGTTTTCCAAGACAGAAAAAAGTGAATGATAGTATCAGTAAATTGCCAGAAAAGGCAAAGTCATAAGTCTGGCAGATTCCTATTTTATTACTCAGGGTCATTTCTTTTTATTTTTATTTTTTTCTCCTCCCTGCCATCATTAGCTGACAGCAGGAAAATTGACAATTATGAGGATCATATCTGGGTAATTACATTTTACTCACTTCCTTGAGTAAGCCTCTGAACATGGTAGATATCACCAATAGTCTATTCGAAAGCTGTCAACTGCCTTGCTGGCCCAGCTCTTCCTGTTTCCTTGGAAGTGACCCAGTGGTAAAGTGGCCCAGTGGCTTTTAGGTCAAGAAGAGAGGTGAACAGAATTATGAGAGGAAGCATGCATGTGGCAGTGTCTGCTTTTCCCAGTCATGTGTGTTCAAGTAGTAACCTGACAGAGTAAATGTATTCCATGGTGCTTTTTCCCATCTTAAGTTGTCTTCCTGATGGCAGATACATTGGAGCTCACCCTTGCGTGTAGTTGGTGAGTGTGTGTGAGTCCTTGTGCTTTTTCTTGTGTTGTTTTTTCCCTCTTTTTTTCTCCCGGCTTAAACAGTGTGTTAACCACCAGATCCCATTGCTATCAATCTTAATGGTGGTGGGTCAGTGTAAACGCACACATGTGTAGGCTCTTTCTGCAAGCCACAGTTTAAGAATAATTCCCTCCGAAAAAAGAGAGAGGGAAAATATTCTGGCCCCATTAACAAAATAGGTGCTCAGAAAACACCCCAGCCAGCCCAGAGTGATTGCTACTTCCTCAGCTTTTCCACTTCATTGATGGTTATGTGAGTTAAAACAACGATCTTAATGGAGACTCCGGGCCCTCACGGGACTAATCATAGCCACGTGACTTCCTCCGGGGCTTCCATGAAAATAACTCTATTACAATGGCCTGTGATATTAATATCAGCTTTGGGAAAGTCAGGCCCAAGATCCACAGGGAGGGCTCAGTATGAGCAAACAAAGAGGAATGCACGGCATTCAAAGGAGCGAGGGAGGGAGAAAGAAAAGGAGAAACACAGCAAAAGAGAGAAAGAAAATAACTTCATAACACAGTTATGATGTTCACTTTTTGTGAGCTTCTGCAGTATACCTCCAGTAGTTATACTATGTCCACATAGAAATAAGCAGTTCATACAGTACAGTAGAGCACAATTTCCCAGTAGTAGTTTAGTTTGAGGAAATGTTTATAAATGCTTTTATTCCAAATAACTTTCAAAGGAATATTTTGTACTTACTCATATGACAGATGTAGCAAATTTATTTTTCAGGTTGGTTATGTAAGCCCATGAATATACACATTTGCAAGCTTTTTACAGCACATGAAGTACATAATAAGATAATTACAGTAAGTCCAGGCATCCAAAAAATTGTGAATCAATAACTACTGCATCTTAAACAAGTCAGGACATGGGGTTTCTTCACCTGTCTTTGTCTGGTTTTTCCCTCCAGCACATACATTTACAGTGTCAAGAAAAAAGTAAGCGGCAAATAACAGCAAACACAGTATTTCTAAGAGCACAAAAAAACTGTCATGTCTTTGTTGAACACACCCATTACACATAGAAAGCGATGGTGGAAAAAGTAAGCCACTGTAAGCGACAGCTAGAGTCAGGTGTTAGCAAATCTGAAGTCCAGTCAATGAAACGAGAATAGAGGTGTGGTTTAGAGCTTCCTTGATTTAAAAAAAATCAGTGTTAGTGTCATTCACATGTAGCTGATTTGAGCCATGCCTCGCGAAAAAGAGATCTCACAAGACCCATGATCCAGACTTGTTGATTTGAGGTGGGTGCCCAACCAAGATCATTCCAATGGTACAACAGAGAGTGCTCAATGAGGTGAAAAAGAAACCTAGAGTGACAGCTAAAAACTTGGGGTATTTGTTGGAGCTGGTTAACATCTCTCTTTATGAGTCAACCATATGCAAAATAGGCATGGTGTCCATGGCAGAACACCATGTTGTAAGCCATAGCTCTCCATACAAAACAATGAAACATGGGTGAGGTTTGCCAAAGACCACTTGACACTCCTTAACAAATGTCTTGTGTACAGATTAACAAAGAGAACCGTTTGGGAACACGCAGCACTTGCTAATGATGGAAAATGAATTCCCAAGTTTATCAAGATACTACAAGATGCTACAGGGTAACATCAGGGTAGTTGTTCACAAGCTGAAGCACAGAAGAAGCTGGATCATGCAGCAGGACAATGACCCTAAACATTAGAGGCTTCAGAGACATAAAATCCACCTTTTGGAGTGGCCCAGTCAAAGCAAAGACCTAAGCAGCTCAATGTCCTTAAATAGGGCTGAGCTGAAGCAATTCTTCAAGAAAGAAAAATTCATCCTGGATGTTGTGTAATGCGCAGCTACAGGAAGTGCTTGCTTGAGATTATTTCTGCCAAAGGGTGTTCAAAAACACTTTTTCACTTACAGTACTTTTTCCATGGTCATCACATATGTTTACTGGGTGTGTTCAATAAAGACATGAACGATGATTGTGTGTTATCAGCTTAGAAATTCTGTGTTTGTTGATTTTTGACTGATAAAGATCAGATTACAATTCATGACCAATTTCTGCAACCAGGAAAATAAAAATAGTTGACGTACTTTTTCCTTGCGGCTCTAGGTGTGCAAAGTTTTTTATTCTTGAGGGAAAATCCCATAATAACAATAAACAAACTTGATTTCCCTTGAAAAATAAACTTGTCAGTGGAAATTTCCCAAAGTAACTTTTATTTGTCAATCTTTCTTGAAAATTTCAATTATTTGCAGTCAAGCGTGAGTTCACCCAAAAGCTGGTTGTCTTGATTACATATGTCAAGCCTTCATGAAATGATAAGTTTAACAGCTTGTTAGTTGTCGTACTTGTCATTTCTCCTTGGCAAAATTACACAATACATTAGCCAGCAATGTGGATTCTGTATGTGGCTGTCAGTTTGAGCAGAGAGTGTCTACATGCTGTGCAGTGAGGGAATCATTTCAAAGACATTGTCAGACAGTCCCTGCAGATGATTTTTTTGGCCAAGCCTTCTTTTAACCATCTTTTCTTACTCCCTGTAAACCTACCACGTTGTCATTCTGCTGTCTGTACATGCAATAACTCACTACCAGCTGCATTCAGAACAATTAAACCTCAATGATTGCAGCAAGGAAAAGTCGCCTGCCTCAGAGTTGAATACCCACTGACGACTACCAGGCCTCCTCCACTTCCTCTCATTCAAATAGACACGTGTTTTAGCTCCTCCAACCAAACAGGACATCTTATAGAGCAGCTGAACTCTTGTATAAGTCATCACTTGTAAAGGAATACTCGAGTTCACTGAATTTTTTAAGCCAGACGCTTTTTTCTTCAGTTCCTTTTGTTGAGGTAGATTTATTGAATGAAATAACACTTGCTTCACTTAAACTCCTGTTTTTATGAATATATATATTGTTTTAACAGCTCTTTTAAATTCCTTCTACACTCCTGTTGGGGTCATGGCCCATCCTTATCTATTTGAGGGTTTAACACGAGAAAGGATTTCAAACATTATCATAAACTATTTGTCCTGGACAGACTAATGCATTTTCTGATGAAGTATGGAAATGATGTGACCAGAAAAATGCTGAGGAGTATGTCAAGTGTATATTTTACAGCCTTTTGATGATAGTGTGTGTGTTTTGTAAGAGACAGACTGAGATTAAATTAGTGTTTTTTGTTTAGAATATAGATTCTCTTGGAAATCAGACATATAAGTATAAAAAAAACATAAAATCAGAAATTAATTAACCAGCTTTTCTGCTAATTGATTTAATTTTGAATTGTTGTTTAAGGGCATAATTTAGACTTAACTTGTTTTTTAACTTGTATATCCAATACCTTAATGTTCTGGACTCTTCTGATGTTAAATACATGAAATAGTTATATGTTATGAAGAGAATTACATGCAAGGTTTGATTGTTTTGATAATTTTCCTCATGCTATTGTAAAATGATGTTATTTCAATTTACATTTACACTGATCTCATAAAATCGGGATTTGAACCGCTAAACCATGATAAGTAAAAAAGGTATCCCACAGTGTGATACAGATAATTCTAGATTTTGGTCTAAAAAATTAATATTAATTAATAAAACTGCAGCGAGTGGGGAATACATTTGCTGGAAGATTTAGGAATTTCCAGCGATGTTCTTACACCACAAGTAGTGATATGGCTTTCACATCTTTAAGTGAAATATTAGATGGCAGTAGCCAAGCCAAAGAAAAGGTCCTCCTCCAGGGTCCAAATAATTATAAGAGTGCCATAACAGATCACACATTATTTCCTTGACCTTGTCTCCAGCTTGAAGAACAGCTCAGACTTTTTGGCTTAAAGCTCAGGCAGCGAAAAAATTGTCTGTCTACAGCAGCTCTCGCTACATGGATCTGACGTTTACACAGGATTAGAGATTCATTCACCATTAAGTAAATTACCCTCTGCTGGCCAGGAGCAACTCTTCTCTGGCCGTTTGGATTGTGTGGTTCAAAATCACACAGGGATGTGTTTAGAGCATTAATCAGATGTTTTGGCAAAGTCAGAATAGTATTTGCCAAAATAATCCTCGCACATGTATGTTTTTGTCAACCACCTGCGAACATTTCTGTCCACTGACAAGCTCTTAGAAGTGTCAGATACATCAGTGGGTTTACTTTCTATCCACAGTTAAGTTGTAGGCTATGTCTTATTTGAGAAAACAACATTTTTAAGCTGCATCTGAAAAAGACTTGTAGTCTCAGGTCCATTCTAATTGAATCCAAGGAAGTTTAAGCAAGTTGATGAAAACAAACATCTTAAGTTAGATTTTCAGGGCATGATGCAACATATTACTTTAAAGTGGTAACAATGACACTTTCAAGTTTGAAAATAAAACAAACAACCATACAGATGAAGCTTAGATATTAAACACATGGGAGCACAGCCACAGGTCTTTATTGTTTTTGTTGAGTCAGTTGCCTCAGGCTTTCCTGTCAGGTGTGACCTTAGCATTGAATGTAATGACTTAATTTCAGGAAATGCAGACTATCAACAATCCAAAACTGCTAATTGTTGAGATTTTCCTTCTTAGAAAGTCTGTAGTGTGGGAACAGAAAATCAGCCTCTCGCCCTGTAATCCATGTTGCTGCATCTCAACAAGCAGCTGAATTTTCACTTTTGGTCTACAGGCAATCACACCTTCTGCCGCTTAATCTAAAGGCCTCTATGTCCACAGAAAGAAGCACAAATTATAACCTGGTTAACTGCTTACAGCTGGATGAAGCAGTCCAGATTACTGGGATACATACTTGACTAAATTCGAAGCTATAGCCTTCTGACCACCTGAGGATTCACCACTTTACATTGAACTAATTGTACCAGCAAATGATGGTCTTACACAACCTAACAGCTGGAGGCAATTTTGAAAGCACCAAGGCCGGACACACTGTTCATTTGCAAAGTAGAGTGGACACAAGAAGGAGATTTTATTTTCAGTGTACCATGACGCACTAATCTGTGTTTGCTTGTACAAATCCCATTTCCAGAAACACTGAGACATTCTGTGGTAAAAACCAAAATTTGTGATTTGTTCATGAACCTCAGTTGAACAATTTTTTATATCTGACAGACTTAAAGTTGTAGTGTTTTCAATGAAAAACAATTATGTTTACACTGAACAACAATTGCATTTTGTGAATATAAAGTTAAAGCTAATTTAGTTTGTTAGTTTGTTGCCTGCACTCAGAAACCTTGGGAAAGAGACATTTCCTTTCAACTACATTGTTAATCAATTGCAATTTTTCATGTGGAATATTTGCCCTTTTTTTTCTTTTGATTCCAGCTTCTTGCCTGTTTGATTTCATGGCTTATTTTCCTCACGATGTGCCATATATACCAGTCTGGTATATACCTGACTGGTATATATGGTTTTGCACCCTTTGCTTATAACATGGAGAACCCATGTTTTTGTTTCATTATCATGGTTAACACCTCTATGATAATGTAACTGACAAAAAGACTGATGACTGAGACTGATGTGATTACATCTGTGGGCTTATATTTGAAAGGTGACAGCTCCAGAATGCCGTCGGAGGGCTACAGCTGAATATTACTTGAGGAATCATTTAGTCTTTAACATCAGCAAACACTGAAAAATGCACATTGCAGAGCCCATGGAGGCTTCTCAAACAGTTTATAACCCCAAAATATTTAGTGATATTAAGAAAGAGCTAAATACTCATTTTAGAAGCTGAAACAAAGAATATTCTGCATTTGTGCCTTAAAAATTGATTAACTGACTTAGTGTAGACGTGTTCTGAAGGTCTAACAAATGTGTCAAATGTAGTCCCCTCCTCTTAAAATGATAGCAGAACAGAACAAACATGTAATGATAACCAAGCAAGTAGACTTATGATACTGTTTGTTGTATTTGAGTTGCAATATTCCCCGCAACGATTGAAATACAACTTTTTCTAATCAATCAATCAATATATAATCTAAGTACTTATTATATTTTGGATTATGGTTATCAGTAATTTTATTTACATTTAAATGTGTGTAACTGTGTATATGTATGTGATTTGTGGTAATATGCCTAAACCCTGCTATTAAAACCCATCTATTAAAACATTCTCAACATCTATAAACTTAATCAGTCATTACACAGTGTTCATTGTCCAAAGTCATGATGTTCTGTTTTGCATATGGCTTCCACGGCTCTATCATCACTTCAGCCATCTGTCAGCTGAGCACCATCAGCATTTGAACTTGGCTCACAAATAACTCCCCTCATTCACTCGGGATATGACAGATGCATGCTTTAATGTTGATGCTGATACATAGTTGTCCCATGCAGAGTTGCGCTCATTCAGTGTTCAATACTAGCAGTAAAAATCACAGAGCCCATGGTGTTACGCTGAGTGATTTAGGATGGAGCTGAGGCTCACTGTATTTCTTCTCTTTCTTCTTCTCTTTCTTTCTTTTTTTTTTTTAATGAGGGCTTTTCTTTTGTGCCACCCTTTAGACTTGGGGTTTAATTGTCAGGAAGGGGATAGATTTATTTCCCCATAAATTACACAGGTTTTCTGCGGAAGGACCCAGAGCATAATGTAATCTACATGTGTGCACACATGTGCATTGTGAGGGTGTGGAGGATGTTAGTTCTCTATTTCTTCTCACTCCATTTAGCAGAACTAATGTGATTTTTGTTATCTTAGGTTTCTTTACATTACTTTCATTTAAATATAAAGGTAAACACAATGATTAACATAAAACACGAATTATTTGTCATTGCTCCAAGAAACACTACCGAAATATGTTTTACACATAATCTAAAAGTCAGACTAAGCTTGAATTAAGTGCAGTAACCTAAAGCAAACTTAGTGCTTTGTCATGTGTAAATGTGGACAGGGATTCATCTTATCGAGTGACTCACTCTCTCCTGTTATGAAAGAAGCGTTTATCCCTCTGTGCTTTCAACCTAGGATTCAGAATCTGCTCAAAATTCATAACATTTCCCAGTAATTACAACAAAGAGCACAAGAGACTTGATTGATGCTTCATGTGAAACTGAATTGTGGAAGTTTTGCCAAGGCTTTTGGATATCCTTTTTTTTTTTCTTTCTGAAGATTGGTTTTTCCTCCCCGATCGTACAGAGTCGCCACTCGGCATCATGAGGAAACTTCTGCAGGGAGCCGTAACTGCTGCCAAAGGCCTTTTAAATCCTGGACTTGATGGTTTGAGGGTTCGGCAGGAGGATTTAAAAAGGATGAAGAGAGGAAAATTGCACATCCTTAAGAAAACAAAGAGCATTTCCTTCCCTGTGTCAGGATGAAAAAGGAAAACAAAAAAAAAAAACATACTAATTCATCATTGGCTTTTACTGCTCCTCATTGGTCCATAACTCACACTGACCATGATTCCCTCTTCCCCCTACATACTGTTGAATTCACAATCAACTGCGACATGTTTAAATGATCTTGTTATAGTCAATTCTACACTGTCCAATAAAAGGTTTACACTTTGAACTGTTATCCATGGTATGACTAACATATTTTATAATATCTCATGAATGATACAGTAATGGAATAAAGTAGAAATGGCCCACAAGTCGTTGAAATGGAGAGAATGAGGAAATCACATAGTCTCACTGAAATTGACTTGGCTTTGCCCTTAAATCCCAAAATGATTACTCTCGTCTTCTCAGTTGTTCTGTTCTTCTTCTAATATTAACCCAATACATGGAGGTATTATCAAAGTTTTAATAGTAAGTCAATGTCGCTGACAGACATGACATATGAGTTTATGCTGAAATTTGTCTCAAGGCAACATTTAAGCCCCACTGCCATATGGTAATTCAGTTTTGGAAGGACTGCTTCACTGGATTCCTCAAAGTTGTCTGGTACTGTCATTGCTCATCCTTCAAACAGCGGAGTGAATCTTCCACATCTATTCAGTAAGAACGATATAGAACTGACTGAATAAGCAGGCAGCATGCAGACCAGCATATAGATGTCATAAATAGATTACACAAATGTATATTCATTTCATTCATACTCTACCTACAGTCTTTGGTATTCATATTCTAAAACCTCAGGAAAAGGTTGAATCATAAATCAAAATCTGAAACAATAGTAGCATTTACAACCACTTTCATAGAGATGAACTTCACTGGCAGTATCCTTTGGAAACTGGAGCCATAAATTTTATTACTATTAAATGTTTCTAAAGGGAGTTGACAAATAGTTGAATGGAGTTGATTTTCCCCTCCTGCTCTTGGCACGGATGCAGGGAGGAAAAATCCCTGTCTTGAAAAGAAAAAAAATCACTCACATTAGTGCTGCCAATCCATTCATCTTGATGCTGCTTGAGTGTAATTTAAGCCTTTTTAAAACGCCTGCTGAAAATACACTGTGCTTAAGGCCAGTTGCAAGCATTTTATGAGCACAATAAAATTGTCACTGCATATGGATTAGATAGATGTTGATATACGGTCATGAAGTTTTTCATGTGCATGGGTGTTTACTGCTGAGTGTTAATACTGTATGTCTGCTGCTGAAGGAGTAACTGTTGGCTAAAATTAGTCAGGCTTTGTCCTCATTGGCATTATTCATAAAACAGTTGCCCAAAATATGTATTTGGGGTTTCGCATTTTTGCATAAAATCATAACAGCAAGTGTGCATATTAAAATTGGCAACTTTCTCCCCATGTTTGATAGTCATGTGTTGTGGCTACAGGTTTTAGGTCACACATGACCATCACATTCACTGTAAGACACTAGTTTTACAGTTTTTGGGTAACCATAGCCACTCTAACCCTGCAATGCATAGATTGTAGAAACTTGAAGCCAAACCTGTCACCTGCAATAGCTTTATTTCTGCTATATATTTTGTATACTTAGTTTGTTCCTATGCTTAAGAACCTCTCTAAACATTTTAGAAAATGCACAAACAAAAAAGTAAAAGCTAAACCTGTGCGTTGTTGTCAACCAATGAAACATTGTCATGAAACACTACAAACTCTGTATGTAACCCTGAAACATAAATCCGCTAGAACAGCTGAAGCACATTTGGTTGCTCACACTTAATTTCTCAGAAAATGTATAAAACATTAGTTATTGCAGCTTCGAGTCTCGAGGGTGTGACATCAGAGAAGGAACGTAAACTAGCTCATTTTAAGCTAGCTCATGTGACCTGTAAACTTGCACAGCACTGGTGACAATTGACAAGTTGCAACCATACAACAATGATCAGTTGCTGAGTTTAGAGTTGTGCATCTGTTGCCATTTGTCCTTAAAGTACTTAATATTTAGTTTTTAAGCTGCTCTATACTACACTATCCTAAAAATCTGTCTCTATGGATTTTCTGATCTTATCCTATACATTAATTCTTACAGGTTTTGACCCTCAGTCCATGTGAACAGCACTGCAGCATATTGACAAGGAACAGTTGCCCCCACTGTACTTTTATGTAAACAAATGGTTGGCTTGTTTAAAAAATGCATAATTACTTGCAAGGTCACTGAAAGGACAAGCTGTCGTATTTCACAGAGACCAAACCATCAGCAATCTGGGAATAGCTTTAACCATCGTCTTTGCTGTCAGCCCTGTAGTCATCTAACCACACGATGATTTTGTGGAGAAGGGAGAGATTTTACCTACTATCACTTTGGGTCAGTTTGATTTACGCATATGTTTACTGATGCTTTTCAGATGGTCCCTCTCACTGGCTTTTGTCTTCCACTATTAGTTCCCAGATGAATCACCAGTGGATAAATTGGTGGACGTCTCTGTGGATCTGTGATATTTATTGAGGTTACGCATCATTCTGGACCTCTGCATTGGCTTCCCAATGTAACGAGGGAAAAACAGATGGTCCGCGGTCATGGCATGTTTGGACATTGAAACACTTGGGTTTCATGGTGCTTGTTATGCCTTTCTGCACATTTGGTTTACATCTTGTTCAGAGATCATGTCAGTCCATCAGCATGTTATATATATATATTGTCTGTTTTTTTTGTAAGATTTCAGGGTCTCTTCTTTTTCTGCGAGACCTCTGAATCATGATCTGTTCACCCCTTCAAAATCAATGAAATATAACAACCTTTTGAAGATATATGATTTCTAAAGACAGGGCTTTCTGGCCATGTACTAGAGCTGCTTGCTGTCAGCTACACAGAAATTCCTCATATCTAACCAACTGAGAATTTCTGAGTCTATTCAGTTTTTTTTGTTCTATTAGCGAGCTGGTAATACTCCAGCATGTTTATTTTAATAGGGTAAAATTAAATGAACCGCAATGATTAAAGCAGATATGTAAATATTGTGTTGTTGAATTCATGGAGGTGGGAGCCCCACTGATTACCTTTAAGTAAAGAATAATGAACTCAGTTTAAATGACAATGAAACTATTCTATGAATGCATCTGTGCACATGTCTGGTTTGCAGCAATCTCTTCATAACTTGGAGACTACGATGCTGTTAGAGTTTTACTGTTTGTGAGTTAACATATGACTTTAGTTTAATGGGTAAATAAGTTGTAAAAAGTGAAGAAAGAATCATTATTATTTGTTACTTGTAATGAAATTAAAATTAGCCTCTTATGTGCAACATTTCAGAGAAATTACAATTCATAAATTGCATGTTTTTTATTAATTTATTACGTTGTCAGTTGCATTCTAAGTAGATGACTCCATAAACCAGTCATTGACATTTTGGATACCAGCTACACACTAGTGCACTACTATTAATCTTACTATGACAAGCACTTGGAGTGTAGCAGCTGGTGGATGCTTAATCCATTCAACAGACACACCCTGATAGTGATTACTAACCGAAAGCAAGACTGTCTTAGAAACACATTAACGTTGAACTGGAAAGAAACTCTAATGCCACTGAGACTTGTTAAAAGCTCAGCCTATAATGTACTTCTGACATGCATTTTTTATTTCTGAATACATTTTTATTCCATTCTTTTTCTGAATCATGTAATATGCTAAATACTATAGTAAACTGAGGCAGTTTAAAGTGAAAACAAATTGTCAGAAAAAAGGAACAAAACTCCAACTTGATGGACCTTAAATGGTGATACTGGATTTGGTTCAAATCTTGAAAACATATGGAAACCGCTTTGAAGCTCACTGGGAGCAGCTGAGGCGGCTGCAGAACTTCTCATTGTTTACCTTTCAACCCCCAACCTCCTTTCTTCAACTAAAAGGTAAAATGTTAAACCTTACAGGGACGCACATCGGTTCAGTTCATTATGCCCAGATAAGTGAAGACTTCCTAACTCACCTACCACCCTACAACCCTCCAGAGGATCACCTGTGTGGTTTTGAATGTTCCTGGATACTTTCTACCAATTACGGTATTTGCTTCAAATTGACTTGAAAACCCACATCGACCTTTACCTGACAGAGTTATCTGAAAAGCAGCCAGTGCTCTATAATATGTAATAGATGTAAGTTATTCATCAAAATGAGTTATATTTTCAAAAGTGAGCAAGTGTTATTTCATCGTTACAGCTTCCTTTCTAGCTAAATTTAAACCAAACGCCTGTGCCTTTATATTGTGTTGCTGGGAGATGACCCTCTGGAGAGAAATGCAACGAGCAAGAGGCCTGGATGTATTTATCTTCCAGTTTTTCACCTGTCTTCAGATACCGTTTCCTTTTTAAGTTGAGCAGTAGGGATTTACTGGGCTGCTTCCTTCCGGGACCCAGTGGAATACAACATTAAACTGCAGGGAGGAGAGAAAACCTGTAGCGCACTAAAATAAAGTTATGTCAAAACCATTCTGTTCTTCCTGTAGTCTTTCCTCAAGCTTGCAAGTTTTCTCCAGGGGCCTGGGAACATTACAAACCATTCAGTTTATATGAATGGGCACTAACAGACTTTTTCGCCATTTTGATATGTCTAAATTTTGCAGGCATATCCTGTGGTCCATCAGGCACAGCCTTACTTTCAATTTAGTTTCTCCCTGTAGACTTCTGTCTTCCTATTTCATATGGAAATTGTATAGAGTTTTTATCCCTATGTGCTTTCAGCTGCTTCAAAGCTGGGGATCTTTTTTTTTCCACCAGAGAGATGTGCAAGCTAGCATTTTAATGTTCAGAGGAGATTGGCAAATCATTCACAAACAGCATGGAAGAGACTTGGCAGTGTGTCAAACACTGTCTTCTCCTGAGTCAAATCAGTCAAAGAATAAATAAATGATATATCACAGTTTAGTTGTAATTGAACAAAAGTCTGCAAAAGTCTTTGAAAGAGGAAGAAAAGCACCTGTATTTTTATTAGGCAGGCTTGTTTTATACTACTCTATAAAGTTTGGACTCTATCAGGGGAATCATTTTTGATGATCTTTAGAACAGCAGTGCACTTTACTTCATACAAATTTGGCCCAAAAGGATTTCAGCGGAAGAAATGTTTGAAATGATGTCAGGGAAGATAATTCATTTGATATAGCAATTATGGATAGTTATTTAATTTCATACAAATTCTGTGCAGCGATCCTTTAATGAAAATAGCCTTTTGTTTATCTCTAGAAGAAGATAAGTATAGTCCAGCGACACAAAGAGTTTAGTAGAGCCTTACTGTGAGCAGCATTTTAGCATGTTATTCACAGTGAATAGTTAAACAGCTTCTTTAAACAAGCGTGAACCACTTTGGTCAGAGTTTTCCACCTCTAGCTTTGTCATTATGAAGTTTAACATACACAGAAGCTACAATGCCAGTAAAAAAGAGTTTGAATTTTCAAAGACTTACCCAGAAATGACAGAATATTAAGGGTGCCTCCCCAATGACTCACAGTTTGGGGGAAACAAAGTTTTATGTTTCACTCTTAAACGTGATTATTCACTTCCTGTGTGTTGAGGTTATTTCCCACTAGATGTACCACAATTAGTTGTGAGAAATAATACAAATATACTAAGGATATGATGCATCCATTATTGACAGACCCATTCTGTTAGATGCTGTATTTTTCCACAGATGTGGAAACATGTTTGTCTCTAATAAAGTGAGTGTAGGTTTAGACATTTTGGACTGTAAATGCAGTGACAAGTCTTAGGTCAAGGACTTTAGACCAGCTTCCAGTTTGTGCCCAGTAGTAGTAATCTTATCTACCACAGCTGCCACTTCGTCATTTGGACAAATGAATTCCTGGAAGTAAACTGTGACAGCATCTGAGTGACAATTCTGCCACCAATAATATATAGGACATCATAACACAGCACATGTGGAAAGCTCATATAGAGTATTCCTATGGTATACTATATCTACAAAGGTCACATTAGAATTAACTTCTGTAAATAACTTTGATCTGTTGGTTTATTTTTAATAAATTGTAATGTTACTGAAATGTATGTCTTATAACATCTGTGATGTCTTAATAACACAGACCTACAAGCTACCAAAGACATGCAGCATTAGTTCAACAGCTTTTAGAGATGACCTCACGTCATCTTATTACATACAGTCCGTGTTTCCCTGCACATCCATGTCAGATCCCTTTCAGCAATTAGCCTTGAACTAGGAAAGACGATCAGCTCCGGTTTCCCATTGCTGCATCCCTCGTCATCTTGGAGTACTTTGAATCTTTCCCCTCGCGTCCTAATTAAGACCTTAATGCTACCTCCCAAGGGGATCTGGATCCCCTCTCCCACCCACCACATTCCCTCTGTAGCCATCAAAACTGTTATGATAATAGTCAGCTTTGCACAGGTGCAAATTGCTTACATTTAGTCTACATTTGTTCTCAATCACGAGCGATCATCAAAGCTTAACACAGCCTGACTTAAGTATTTGCTCACAAATTTGCTTGAATGATATTTGAAAGTTGTACTTAAAGTTTAAAGTAAAAAATAACAGTGTATCAGGCTACTGAGGACTTTGTTATAGACCACCATCTTTGTTCAGTACAGGTTTTAAGCACCAGAACTTTATTTTCTTTCAAAATACAGCACAGTTGTCATCACGAACCTCATCGTGAACCTCATACTTTCACATAATGGTAATTTATTCAGACCAGGTACAGCAATAAATTCACATACTTATTCCATTAAACCTCTCCTCAACCTTCTAACTATTTAGTTGGACCAGTGCCATATAAAGTGTATAAGCTACTCGGGGCCATTCCAAAGACCTGGGATGGAAAGAGCGCTGTCATTAAGATGTGCTTTCACATATCATCCGGCAGTGTTTGGCTGGAGGCCAGGCTGGCAAATGGGACCAGCTCAGGGAGGAGAGTCAGGGGCCAGGGGCCGTGGGGGATAATTAGACAGTTTTATCCCAGCTTGTTGATATAAATGTGGCTGGCTTAGCCCCCTACGCCCTTGCTTCGTGGTAATGATCATGTCTAACAGGTGGCAGGCAAACAGAGGGGGGCACGAAATGGATACCTTGCTTCCTGGCTGTGTCTCTTTTTTTGTTTTGTTTTGTTTCTTGGTCCAATCAGAGCTGCGCGCTCCTTCATTGCGGTTGCATTCAGGATTGTTGATACAGGGGAGTGTTGGATATTTGTCACCATCTCATCACATTCTAGCTAATCTCAACCTCCCCTGGGAGCCTCGTAGTGAGGGCCAGCCTCACAGAGGGTAAACGAAAACACATCAATGTGTTTAACTCAAGTGGGTTTTAGAGTCTGATGCAAAAGAGAGTTGACACTCCTCTTAAATAAAGACAGTGTTGTTGAAAATGTTTACATTTTTTCTTCCTCAAGTAGTTTTTGTAACAGCCTGGTCTTGTATTCTTCTTTATGACTGACATGTGCATGAGAATACGTTTATCTAATATAAACATGTTTATATATCCATGGAAACAAATTCCTTCTACTCCTTTCCTCCCATTTTGCCTCCATTCAGGATCTCTAAAATGTGTTTTCGAGTTACAGGCTTCTGGATTGAGTCATGTCTGACATCAGGGGCTGCACACAGCTCTGCACATCCAAACCTCCTGTATCCTGTGCATGGTGAGGGGGGGCTGTGCTGAGGTATGCATGTGAAGAGGCATTGGAGACCACTCAACTCCAGGCTCCTGATTCACTGTCATATAATGGATCATTTGGGGCAAAAAGAACCAGAAAAGATGGTGCATGTATTGAAATTTACTGCCTTGCCAGAAATGTGTAGAACTTATCCTGGCCACTAAATAATGCTCACGTTCTTAGATAAATGCCTTTTTAATTAGCGCAACCTTAAGCATAGTGTGGGATTGTTTTGATATCAGTATGAAGAGCTGATTGGTTGATGGTCTGTGCTGTGACTGAGGAGAGCACACGGTAAAACATCCAGAAGGATCTTAGTGCCTCAGCTTGGTTTGTGGTTGCTTGTGTCCAGCTAATTGTGGAGGCGAGCTTCCAGATTTAGGAGCTTGATCTTTTTTGGCCATGTAATACTGGTTTTGTTATAATTTTCACCTAGCATGTTGCTTTTACCCTAACCTTAACCCTAATCTTACTCTCATCAGAGGCTTAAAGCCTAAACCTATCTTTAGAGTTGAAAAAACAACTTTTATGATGGCAAATTTTATAGAGCTTTTTTTTTTCCTTTGTGGTTTGGCGCTGCAAAATGAAAACCGATTTAGTGTGTTTTGTGGGGGATTTGGGCTTTTACTGGGTTGCCTTTTGTGACGTCCTTGGACCTTTGGGTCACTCCTCCTATTGGTGGTGAGGATTTAGTATTTTTGTAAAGTTACCACGTGCTTAATAGGGTTAGGGTTAGAGAGGAGGATAAGTACGGGACACCAAACAAAAGACTAACTCATACTGGCAACACTTGGGGTTCATAATCCAGCACTCTATATTTGTTTGATTGCCCACCACAGCTGACAGCAGGTCCTCCGCCACTTTTGAGACAACAAGACTTGTGATGGAGGCTGTCATTAATACCCTGCAACTCTGTACAGTATTTTTAGCCTCATGCTGTAAACGTTTACAGAACATTTCTACTTCACCTTGTTGTGTTTCCAAAATAAATTTTCCCTGTCACTCATGTGTTCTCTTTTCTGAAAGGATCTTGGCTCATTTTGCTGGTGCCGAAGCTGGATCACTGGCTTCAGGCGTCTGTAACAGAGCTGCTGTGAAGCTCCATTGCACTGCACATTGAGCGTCCAATCTAACATTTGTGTTTTGAAGCATTGAACTTAAGTGATGCAAACAGACCCTGGGATTGCGCTGTGTCACCTGAAAACATCTGTAGTTCATTCAGAACTTGATACATTTGAATCATATTACCTTGGATTGGACTTACTTTAATTATTTAAGCATAAGGTCTACACGTTATAACACATTTGTTTGAATTTATTTGATCACAGTCCATGTTGCTTACTTGTAAAATATCTCAGAGAATTTACATTATTCAGTTTTTTACTGTGCCTTTACAGTGGTGGAAGCCCAGTACACCCACACATTATTCGAGTAGCCATTCAGTGCACCTCTCTAGAGTTTGCTATTGTATACAAATGACGCGAAGATCGAGGGTAGTTTACTGATAGAGCAACAGGACATGCAATGAGCTAAGATAGCTTTTTAAAAAAGGCTGTGTACTGTAGTACATAGCATGACATGCACTACAGCACTTTGACACTGTGAATTCTGAACTTTATTGCGTCATTACAGATACATTTATTATTTGCACTAGAATGATAATATAGTAATATTTTAAATTAAAATTGAGAGTCCAAACATGTCCAAAGTTGTTGTGCTCTATCCATGTAAAAGAGTTAAGTGTAGATGCAATAGGAAAAGATTTTCTTTATTCACCAGGCACATATGCAGCAAAACATTTGTTATCACCCAGACAGGCATCTCATACTGTGCAAATAGGGCAGATAAATTCAACAGTGTAGTCCAATCAAAGTTATATGTCCACATCTGTGTTGTTGACTCATTAAGCCATTATTTTAGCTTTGTAGATAAGACTGATTGTGAAAATGTATTTATACTTCAAGTCATAAGCAAGAACAAATATGTTATAGTGTTATTTTTTCCTCTATTTTATTTTGTTTGTTGATAGGTGACTATTCATGCGGCACAGTGTCATTTGTACAGCATTAGTATTTTAAACAGAGTAATGTGTATGTTTGGGGCGTTAGTTAACAGTTAGTTTGCTCTCGTGGTCCAAACAAAACTTTAATCAGACAAAGCATTATACAGTCAAATCCACAGAGAGCAATAAAATCCCTAAAAAGTAAATCAGATTCAGATTTGTTTGACAAAAATGTTAAGACATTTATACTTCATCATGTAAATATTAACTTCCAGTTAATGTAGCTGTTGATGATGTGACAACCTCAACTCTCCTCGCAGAGCTGACCCCTAAAGTGCATAAATTTTCCTACGAACCTGCTTCTGTCAAGACCTATTTATCCACAGATGTAGGTGTGTCATGTTGGTTTCTACATATGTTTTTCCTTTGTCATTGCTTGTCTGTGTTTACTAAAATACCTCTGACCCAGAGGTGACGGATATCATTTCCACTCAGACAACAAACCAAAGCTCTAAATTTGTCTCTTTGTCTTTGTGTCTGATTCCTGTCCAAAACTCTGACGTCTTCAGCTTCCAGAGAGTTTTGCCCTGTCATTGTCTGAAGCCACTGGCAAGATAATTATTTTTAATACACTTCACCCCTACCCACATACACACACAACACACACACCTACACACACAAGCCAACCAGTTTTCAAGAACCATCCACTGGTGACATTTACAAGGCATTTGACTTTTATTTGTTCTTTCATATTTTTACACTCCAAATAAATTTATATATATATATATATTTTTTTTTTAAGATGTGACACCTTTACACATTATAACACACCCTGTTCAAAATGTGAGCATTAACTTTTTGGTCTTTGACATTTAGAGTAATTTTGAAATTGGTGGTAGCAACATGTCTTTGGATTTGGATAGGGCCACGTTTGCCATAGTGTAGCATGACGTATGGTTGTATATATAAATTCAAAAATATGTGGCATAGCAACCATGCAACAATGTCTGTAAGTGAAGTGTTATCTGCTGTAATATGCGGCAGAACTAAAAAGTAAAACGCAAAGAAATGTGATTCAGTTGAGTACACTTCAGTGTAACTTTATTGCTTTACCAACTTTGCTTTGAGTATTTCCTGGCATTTGTGATCCCGAAGCCAAACGTGAGAAGTTGCACAACATTAAACATTTTAACTTTAATGTAACTAAAAGTATTTGCCAAATATCCTCACTGAAAAATTTTATATTGTAACATTTAAGATACAAAGACATCAAACCCTGAATAATGACACTGATAAGGTGTCAAGGCCAATCAGTGCAGCTGCTTAACTGCTGTCCTCAGTGAAACCTCACCTCCAGTGTTAATTTATACTTGTGCTTAAAATACAGCACAGCTCCCATTAACATGTCTGTGATGGTAAAGGTCCTCGTGGAGAGGCACTATTATTACGGCCATTATTCTACTACATGAAAATCCAAAGGCCAAACTCAAGATGTTGTTTTGTCCACTGAGTGAGAGAGAATCACTGTGGCTTTGGCCAAAAGGAGGTTAACAAAGACAGGAAGATTAAATAATACATTCATCACATTCTGAGAGGCCGGAGGCCAAGTTCATGTCAAATCCATAACAAGCAAAGTATCCTCAGCCCAGCTCATTTCCCCACACACACGTCACACTCTGCTGGAAATCTACGTAGAGGATGTATTGATCTTACTGGTGCTTCCTTTCTCACAAGCTCACAAACAGAGCCGCAGTATCACAGGCAGCACCACAAAACAACCCCCTCCACCTCCCAGCCCCATAAAACAAAATAATAAACTTACTGCACGCCAAAACAATCCAAGTACTTTTGTGTGTGTGCACTTTTGTGTGCATGCAGGCTGTGCTAATGCACTGTTATATGTTTCCTTTCATTCCAGTAGATGAAAATAGCCTGTGTGTGTGTGTGTGTCTGTGTGTAGAGAAATTAAATAACACGACATTCTACCTGTTTTTTTTAGTAACAATTAGGCAAGCTCGTCTTTGTGCCATTTTTGTGTATTTAAGTAAACATTGCATGAATAGCATCTGTAAAAGTGCTCATTTTTTATTCAGTTTATTTATATAGCACCAAATCACAACAAAAGTAATACTGATGTACTTTACAATGTAAGGTTTAAGAGAGAATACAAATACATATTTATATATAATGCTCAATAAATCTTCCTTGAGAAAGCACTATGTGACAGTGGGAAAGGAAAACTCCCACTAACAGGCCTTCAACAGAACCAGGCTCAGGGTGGGTGGTCATCTGTCCCACAAACATGCAGCTCCAAGGCCAGGGACACCTGCAGAAAGGTACAGAGAGGAAGAAGCGCAACAACAGGAAAAGAAGACGTATCACTGTTTTATTCCTATTGTGTGAGGGAAAGGGTACAGTCCTTTACTGCAGCAAACTGTGCTGTAAAGGAAAGCTCCGTTATTTCAACATGTGCTGTTTAGCTTTGCATTGTATTTTATACAATGAAAAATAACTAGTGACTATATAGTAATTGACACATAAATATATTTCTCAAAACCTAAGGTAATGTTTTTTTTGTCTGACAAAAACACAGAATTTTACTTCACAAACAATGTTTCACTACGGAGAAGCTGGAAGTAGGTAAAGAGAAAACTAATTAATGTTCTGATGGTTTGTTAAATAACTTACCTTTCCCAGTTCTAAAATGAAAAATATTTTCTTTTGAAAAGTAAAACTGTACCAATTTAAAATATATATCATATATATATATATATTTACATATATATATATATACCACCATAAGACCATACTCTCAGTCAGTATTCATCATTTTATTTCTTACTAATTCTCTTTACTAATTCAGCAAAAAAAACTTGTATGTGGTCATGGAGGTAGTTTTGCTTTGTTCTATTTAGTTGTTGTTGTTGTTTAAAGCGGGTCTGGGGCGGGGCATTCTCTGCCTTTCTGATAACAATTGTCCTCAAACTGAAAACTGTATGTTGTTTACTGCCCTTAATTATCACCATGTTTGTCCAGCTTCCAGTTGCAAATGCTGATGTCAAGATTACTCAGTTACTATCAGAGTGATATTGACAGGCTATAGTACTGAGACAGAGGAAGTCACAATGTATGTCAGAGCGATAAATTCTTTAAACACAAGGATTAAACTCCAGGGAAAGGGGAATTTAAGAAAAAAACTTTTACTCTACAAGAGAAACCATATAATGTATAATTATATATTCTCTGCTCATCATCATCATCATGGCTGTCATCGCTAACATAGTCATCATCATCATGACAAACCATGAAGTGGTGGAACCCACGAAGCTTATCGGGACGTCAGCATAACATTTTTTTTGCATCTCCTTCTGAAGACTATCAATAAATTTGATAACAACAACTGACTCCTAGTGGAGCCAGAGAGCCACTGCAGTGGACGGATGATACAATGTGTTGACGCAGATGTAGATGTAGGCTGTTTTCACAGTGTGTATTCAATAGGGGAGGTTACGACATTGATGCTGTTAGTGCATATTCATAAATGAATATTTAATTTAAAGAGAACCTTTCAAAACATTTCAAAAGTGTTTTACAAAAAAGAAATTAATTTAAAACAAATCCATAAGTAAAAAGTACACAAAATACATTAATACTACAGTAAATATTCATAATAAACTGAATAAAAAAATTGTCTAATAAACTCTTGTAGCTGTAAAATGGTTCAAATTAGTTCCATTTTGACAGTGTTAAATAATACAAATAATAAATAATTAATGTTTTGCTTAAACATTGATGCTTAAAGATGTATTTTTTAATGCCCTACATTTACTACATATTATATAGTATTTTAATTTGACATTGCTAGTTTTGCCCTGTGAAAGATTGACATACTTCTGCCACCACAGCATACCCTGTAATCATCATGTATGGTGTTATTTATTCTGCACATATTTCACCAAAATGTCAAGTTACCCTCCCAGCTACCCCTAAAAATAGGCACACTTTGTGACCAACTGTGGTATTAATGAGACACATCAGTCAGCTTTGGTCATATTTCTGTTCTGAATCAGGCCTGAAATGTAAAAATGCTTTTGATTACAATCACAGAGAGCCCCTGAAACACGACGCTGGGAGCATTGCAGAGGGAGAAGAGAGATTTAAAGGGTGAGTAGAACTGTGTGCTGGCTGGGTGACTTTTTACTCTCGGTCTGTGTGTGATACCTGACTGACGGGTGCTTTTTAAACTTTTCTGTGGGGAATAAAACACTTGGTGTTAGGTGAAATTCACATCACACACTTGAACATGGTTGAAATGAAGTATGTAAAGAAATACACGAGGAGTCACTGAGGAATCTAATAATGACTTTTTTTGCATACAATAAAGCATATTTTTGCAGATTCTGTGCTTTTGGTTGCCAGCAGCATTATTTTGACAGTTTAACCGGAGCTGACTCAACCTTTCCACCTCTTCTCTGTGAGCTCGTCTAAATGTCTAAAGAAGCCATCACCAAGCTGAAGCCTCTCCAGCTCAGCAGAAGGCTGAGGCAGCTGTGTGTGGCCCTCTGTCTTTGCTGGGCCTACCAACTGGTTAATTAGCCTGCCCCATGGGGCAGGAGGAGTGCAAGCAAGGGATTATGGGAAGAGAGGGCTGGAAATGTAGCTTATTGGTTGTAATTCAACACAGTATGTTTTAATTCTACAGTCTGATTGGCTAAGTCTTTTTCACAACTGCCTTCAAAGGTATTGTTTTTACTAACAATAATTTTGCAGCAGTAACCGTTGCTGCTTTGCACCATTTTGTTGGAGATGTCAACATTTTTCTTCAGGTGTCATATCAGAGTCAGCTAGTGCGACAGGTGAGTGGACTGAGTGGATGAGACGTTTAGTCAGGCTTATTAACAGCAAAGTGTTATTTGTTTGAATGAATGAAATTTGAATTCTGTTAACTGTGTCTGTTTATTTTAATAAATTACAATTAAAATGACAAAGAATTTTAAAGACCTGAAAAAGTAATAGAGCAGAGCAGCTTGTTCCAGGCACGTTGAAGAGAAAATCATTTGCAACTCTATTGACTATTTTCTTTAGTCATTGTGAAAAAAAGTCTTTGACTTACAAGAGCTACAGTACAAACTTGGTGGGAGTGGTCGTACAGTATTTAAATGATGGTTTTGTGTGTGTCAGTGGCGTCTGTCAGAGTTTGAAACATGCATGCTCCTTTCTCTAACGCAAGTAATGATTTTATAAATCTTATAATGGCTCACCTAAAAGCAAGACACCTCTGGTGACACCTGGAGTCACAAACAATGTTGTATATGTGCATCGATGGCTCCTAAAATTCTTGTGAAACCAGCAACTCCATGAAAGCCATGATTGGCCTCACTGGGTGCATTCTTACTGTGCCAGAACCTACTTTGGGAGACAGCAGCTGCAACAGCTACAGTACGCTGGAATGACACAGATGCAATGAAATTCAGAGATGTTTTTCCCTGTGTAGCACGAGCACAGAGGTTTTAGCATGACAGGTATTGTGCATCTCCTTGTGACTGGTTCTAAACTTGACAGTGATCAGTCTGTGCAATTTTCTGCCAGCGATGTCAAGTTTGCACATTTAGTGACTTTGATACTTTTTAAAAAACTCACTTTTGTTTTATAGATACTTAAAGGCACATATTGCAAGTTACATTTTTTTAACATGTATGCTCAATAATACATCCAAATGATCATTTGATCATTTTTTTCACTAATACTACCTTGTAGTTCACTGTTTAATATCTTGCCGAATTGTTGTGTATGTTGCACAAAACTACTAACTAACAAACTCCTAGATAACTTAGCTTCCCTGTCTGCAGTGAGCTGTGTGCAAGGTGAGGAGACAAGACTTCACTGTTGCCACAGAAACAAAAAAACACGGTCTGTAAGTGTTTCTATATGTTGTTCAGAACATCTCATGGAGTTTAACACGAGACGTCGAAGCTAGGATCATGTGTGACTAACAGCTGATGCAGCTCCTCCTGTACATTTCATGTGAGCTGCCGTCAGTAGCACCTTCTCACAATGTTCACCACCGATCCAGCTCAACATAAACATGAAGCTGGCTCCAGACACCTGTGCTGAACACTCAGCATCAGTATCGCCCAGGCTTTTATGGTTAATATACTGCAAAAATTCAACATAGTAATAGTATTTTTGCCCTGATATAACTACTACTCTCCTCTCTTTTAGAATCTACCTCTCACTCCTGTAACACGTATATTTTTATTTGGTAATGTGAGACACAAGTGGCACAATTGAACCTTGCGCATTAGTTTCTATTATGGGCAAGTATTAATACTAGTTTTATTATATGCTAATATGCAAACCTTACAACACTGTGATGTGACTACAGCTTCAGGTCAGCTGCAGCTACTGCACCGTGTTCTTTTTCCTCACTCCACAATTCAGTTTTCCAGTGATTGATATTATTTCTCCTGATCCTTCTGTGCTCCTGGTCACTTAATATAAGGATAGTACTTTATACAGTATGTGTATTAGTTAGTGTTGAAATTAGAGAATCTACATTTTCTGATGTTAAATTATCTCTAGTCTGACTACTGTCCCTTATTGTGGCCTGTTTGTCCTTAAAAATATATTTTTTGCAATATCTCATTTCCACATAAGTTTTCTACATTCTGATTCACAGTGATTGCTAACCTAGAATATACACTTAAATATTGTCAGAATGAAATACCAGGGTTCAGTCATTTCAGCACAGCTTTTTTCTAACTTAAACTTGTACTTAACAATGCGTCATAGCTATTTTAAATCACTGCAAACCACAGCCTCAAGTGGCTTGTTGCTTAAATGAAAGTCAAGTAGTGAGTTATCTGCTCTCCTAATGAGCTCTAATAAAAAAAGCAGGACACGTATAGCATGGATAACCAACACCACCTCTTCTCTTCTTCTCCCGTGCACACACACACATACCCTCTGTGTTCAGCACAATCCCATTGGCTATCCAGTTACGGCCTGCCTGGCCAGGGGTTTGCATTAGTGGCGTAGGAGAGCTGTGAACAGGGAGTATCGGATGCTGTAATATGGAAATTCCTATGTAATGCAGAGGCTGCGGGATTGTGCGATTACTTAATTCATTTAGCTGAATAAATGTTACTGGTCTGCCAAAGCACAGAAGGAAAGCGCAGTTTGTGTGTGTGTGTGTGTGTGTGTGTGTGTGTGCGCGTGTGTGTGTGTGTGAGAGAGAGAGAGAGTAGATCTACCTTTTGAATAGTAGTACTCTGTGTGTCAGCTTGTTTTTGAGCTTGTAATGGTATTCATGTGTGGTTGTGAGCGAGTGTTACGGGTAGATGGGAGTATAAATGGGGCCTCAGTAACAACAGGTTGGGTTTAAGACTCCAGTTTCATGCATCCAGGGATCAAACCATTAAGAGGGAGTGTTGAGCCCACCAGACCCACACTCCTCCAGTACCCACATGACCTATCCCAGACACTGATTTGTGGCTCCTGACATTTTAATTCATTGGAAAACACAAGTCAGGACCCAGGAGTTAAGTAAGTCCATTAACACTATGCAGAACTAATGCTTGCAGTGCTGTGCCAGCCCTGCCACCCAGTGTGATCAAGCACAGAAACCCAGTTATTTCACAGTGGGTGAATATTTCCTGGAAGTTTTACTCTAAGGCTGCTGACAGCATAATGTAAAGCTATAGTATTTTTCAGGCAAATGTATCTGCAGTAAATGATTTATGCTGTGTTTAGGAACGCATTTGCCATTTTTCCACAACACAAGAAATCATTGTTCATAGCTTAGGCTACAATGTTTTACTTTTATAATCTATTTAATATGGAAAATGCGGTAATTTTAACATGCATGCAATAAAATAATCCACATTTCTTGGACTGTTTTCTCCCAAATGACTCCCTTAACTCAGTTGCTACATAAAAACTTGTTAAACTTCCACTGAAAGTTGATGTTTGTCTATGATCAAAATATTGCATTTTCAGAAAAACCTAGTGCTGACACTTTCTTGGAATTAGATTACTCTAAATTGTTTCATAGAGGTGTTATCTTCCATTCTGTTAAGATTTTCAACACTTCTGCGAGTCAGAGACGCATTTTATCAGCTGTTGTATTCTCTGTATCCATCATCTCCCCAAAGGCGTCGCTCAAAAAATGATTTCATTGTCCTCTAATCCATTATATGGAGCAGCGATGTCAGCTGAGCTGTAAATGACTCAAAACACAGCTGCTGGGGAATGGAAAACACGAGGCCAAATTCAACTCAAGCAAAATGGAAGAAGGTGGAGTCGAAAAGCTGTTAAAACTATCTGACAGATTTGATATGCTCTGCAATATGGAACAGAATTATTAATTTAGAAAAGGGGCCTGTTAAATCTATCATTGAATTATTCTAACAGGAATCCAAAGGACATTTGCAGCCTGCACTTCAGCAGCCAGTGAGCTCGACCTGTTGTTTTAACAGCGTAAAGTCCGTTTATCTTCCATTTTAAGAGAAGGAAGCTTTGCCGCACAGACTTTCTGTTGGAAACTTAGCAGTGCCACCTCATGGACGCTCTTTAAATGTTCTGTCCTGAAATTACAGCATATCATGATGTTTTAAAAGTATCTTGCCTCTTTATTACCATACATTCATCAGGTCACATTGAATCAGGCACAGAATGTCACTTTTTAAGATTTGACAGTTTGATATGGCTGTTGTTACAACTCAACATTAGGTGACTCTTGGCAGTCCCGTTAATTTCCTTATTATCATGTGCATTTTTAACAGAGCAGACAATAGCTGTTTTTTTCCTATCAAATAAAAATGTTAGATGGCTGTATAAAAGGTCTTCAAGGTTCAATTTATTCATTCATAAAATATAAATACAGCCCTTGCATCCTAACCAAAGAAAGATGAGAAGGTTCTTGCAGGAATCGGTTAAAGATATGTGGAAGTCCCTGATATTTGTAGTGTTTATCTGTTCACGGTGTTGTGTTGATATATATGAAAAGTAACTGGCAGCTGGAGTCAAATTCCTTGTATGTGTCAGCATACTTCACTGTTAAAGAAAGAAGTTCAGTATTCTGCCAAATAACTTTTTCCCCCAAGAGACACGAGTATAAACTTGTTCAGCCCTTGGCCAAAACTGTATTTTTGTCTTATTTCCATTTATCTGCCTCTAAAAGTCCCTTGGCAGTTCCAGCACAGATGTATTGTGTATTATCTTTTTCTAAATAACAGAGAACATTGAAAAACATAATAAAAAAAACATTTATTCCACTTTTTCTCAGGTAAGTCCCAGTTTATATTTTTACTCTGTTACAGTATTTCTATTTTTAAAATGACAGTCTTCATTATCATGATGAAATAAAACCCCATTTTTTGATTTACTGATGTTGGACCTGTTTAAAATAATGATGTTCTTATAAGACTTTTGTAAATAAATACAGTATGTATAATATGGAATATTGCAAACAATGTCTCAAAAATCTTTGCCAACAGCATTTCATTTATTCTGGACAAGGAAAATTTTAATTATCGTGTAATGATACTGCTCATAAAACTCTGTCAGTACAGATGGCACTGAATAAGATCCTGAAACTGGCCACTTTAAAGTCCTCCAGGAACCGCTGGGCTGATGACTGTTCACTAGACTTCAAACAAGGCCTGACCGTCTTTGCCTGTGTGTTGTGGTTCACACTAAGAATTTGTGAGGTCTCAGGGTAGTGCCAGCGGGAATCGCAGGGGGCACGGGACTCTTGGAGGTCCTAGTTTTACAGCACAGCAGTTCACAGTGTATACACCAGACCACGCATTGCCGCAACTGGAGTTTGTCACGTGCAAATTTATATCCCCCTCCATTAAAGTTTCTTTACAAGCCCACAGAGATTCCTGGACATATAGAGAGGGAGAGAGCAATGGAAACACGTGAGGGTATGAAATGAAAGACTGAAGCAAGTGAGACGCTAGTAACAAAGCACAGTTTAATGACTGTCAGAGAGCTGGGGAAAGTGTGTTTCAGTGCCAGGTCAGCACAATGTCAAGTCTGAGCCTTACAGATCCATTTAATATCCATTTAATGGCTGTCCAATCTGTGTGGTACTAAATCATTGATGTTTAAAGGACAATACCACTGAATTTCCCTCACTGAGAAAGTGAATAACATTTTATATTTACAGTGATGAAATACAACACATCAGTGGTTTTTCAGAAATCACCACAGAAATAAATCAACAAATCTGTTTCTAACAGAAATTAATTTCACACTTAATGCAGGTATAACTAATCTATTACAAGGACCATAACCTATTAAACATTATCACCCGAACTGAACATTTTGCAGAGAAAAGGCTCAAAAGCCACATATACAAACAGTAGACTGACATAGTGAAGCATTTAGCAGCTGAAGAGCCAGAGACTTTTATGTCAGGAAAATAAAGCTTAAAAACGAGTCATTAACACATTTACATTTGCCCAGTTTGTGCCTGCTGTATCAATAGACAGCTAGATATTTACCCTTAGCCCATCATAGCAAAAATCTTTCTTTGTCAGTCAAATTTATCACTGTAGCTCTTTGAGTTATCCTCCCACCCTGCTGTTTGCTTTCAGTCATAGCTACAATGATAAACATACACTTTTAATTTGACCATCTTGTTTAAAGCTGTGGTGGCAACCTGTTTTGTAATGGCAACCATTTATTTCCTCCACAAATAATGGAACAAGCTGCAAACCTTAAAAATCACAATTCTGTTGCAGCGAACATGTTTCCTTTGTCCACAAGAGGGCAATATATTCATTTCTAACTGAATCATGAATCATAAAGTGTTCAGTCACAGGCCTGTTGTTGTCTCCTCTGTGCAAAAGATTAATGAGAGGTGTATAAATTCACAATGCATCACAACTGCCTGTGTGAACCTTGAGAAATTGGTGGGTACAAACTGCATCCATAAGGACTAGAGGCTTATTGGATCCATGGAGGGAAGGCGTCGATCCATCTCTTCCTACTCCACTCTTTTCACTGTTTTGTTCCTACTGTCGTTCCTCCTCTGGTAGCCAGCCACCTGCATTATGACAAAAATCTGCATCTCTGTCCAAAAGGCTGGCAAGCTGTTCTGAGTCCTGCAACGTCAGTGTGGATTGTGCTTCTTATTAACTTGTACAAGCAGCATCAGAAACAGGCAGGGAGACATGTTTGCAGAACCCATACTGTCGTCTGAGTCACATTCCCCCAGATTCCTGCCGCCTTTCAGCCTCAGTCCTGTCGCGATCTGAGACAGCACACTGAATCATTGTGCCTAAAGATAGATGCCCATTTGCAGCAGCGGCGTGGGTCAAGCAGTGCAGAATAAAGGTGAATCTAAAGTCACGCAGACAAGTTAAAAAGTTCAACACCCTGTTTTGCAAAGCAAAAGATGCAGGCAGATGGGAGGCATCTCGTCCTCCCACCTCAACCCTCCTAAGAAATGGTGTGTGTCAGAGTAATAAAGCTGTCCCATAACCCCATAAACTTTGTAATATTCATGATCCAAAGTTTGTGCCTCACAAGACATCTGATAAGTGTTAGACCTGAGTCTGTTCCCAGGCTCAACAATAACAAGTGCATTGTCTACCTGGGTTACCATGGGGCGAGCTAGTCCAGACTCCCAACAGCCCACCCTGGCTTGTTAAAACACACTCCTCATTGGCTCAGCAGAGAGCTGGGCCGCTCTGTTTACTGATGTCATAGGTTGGACCGAGCCCATAATAGGCAATGGCTCGTCTCAACATTACGACCTGTTTATAAACGAGGTGAAAAATGACACTTTTATTGCCTGTTGCGGCATCCCTCTGTCCTGTCGTGCCCCGGCCTGTTCCTCCTGGTCCTGTCATATCAATGGAGCACTTCTAGGAGAAAATAAGTCAACCGGAACACAGAGAGAGGAACATACAAGTACAGCAGAGAGGGAAAGGGAGGGGAGTTATCTGGACAATGACAGCTTTAATGCAGCATCTCATAAACATGCATTAATCAGAGCAGACCGCTGCTGTAACTGCAGTGCCATACGAATCAAGACAGAGAGAGGAAGAGACAGACAGGCTGGTGGATGCGTGATTCATGTTCTATGCTCTAGTCAAGTGTGTTTTATCCTTTGTGGGTTTCGTAAACAAGACAATCACGTACACACAGCAACAACAACAAGCAGCAGCAGCATCATTAGTGTCAGTCAACCCTTGAGATAAATGACATATTCTGGTGCAACTGATTGTTTTGACCCAGTGGATGGATCCATGAATGATCTGATAACGCAGGAAAAAAATATAATAATGCAATTCAGACTGCTTAAAAACCAGCTGCAGCAGTCAAGAAGCTCCGGCCTTATTACCAAATGTCACATCCTCCACATAGAGGAGAAGAATCGTATTAAAATCAAAGTGTCTTGTTTAAAGGCGATCAGTCTGTTAACCAAGGCGACATTTTGATCATTTCGAGTCAGTTTTCAAGCAAAGCTTCGCACATTTATTGGCATCAGCTTCTCAAATGTGATGATTTGACGTTGTTTCTTTTTAGACACTATTAGCATGAATGTCTTTCGGTTTTGTCATGTGGTCAAAACAAAAAAAATTAAATGTCATCTTGACAAAATAACTGAGTGGTTATTAAAGAGTGTCATTTGTAGGCCTGAACTCGCTGTTGTAAATTTCAGTTAGAAATAGTTTGTAAGTGCAAGGAGGCTGAAACTGTAGTGCTGTGGTCAGCTGAGGTCACAAATACTTCACATACAACTTTTTACAGTATTAAGTAAACTATTATGGTTAACATCTGATATCAGACAATCTTTCATGGTGATACACAAACCCCCTACAATTACTAGACTGGAGTTTGTCACACACCAGCTGTAATCTAAGCAAATCACTGTTCAGCAGCTGTCAGACCATCAGACTAACAGAGAACAAAGTCTTCGCTCACATGACAAGCCTTAATCAGTTCTGATTTCCTTAGTCAGATCCAATTTGGTTTAAATTCATGTTGTTAAATAACATGTATGCTAATATGGTGTGAAGACCTTTGAAGTCCTGCTGCATACTGCATGCATATACTTAATAAAATAAAATGTGATACAAGAATAAAAAGAATGTCAGTGCAACAAAAGTCATGGTCTGACAGGCAGTATGTGCCTTCTTCAACACACAGTATGAAACCTGATGTAGGATCACATGTGTAAGTTACCCAGATCTAATCTGGTTTGGTTTGTTCACACATTTTAGTGAACACAGAGTGTGAACACAGTCTAACCCCTACGGATGTTTGAACTGACATGGCTGATGAGACCATGTGAGTAATCATGTGTTACTGTGTTCTTACTGTAACACATTAATATTGATTGGTCACAGATAATGGAAAAACGTGCAGGACATTATAAGAATGCAGCACTAATTTGCAGTAATACAATTACTGTGAATTAGAATGTTATCCCTTTTAACTAAAATATACATTTCTATCCATGTTGGAATTAAAAGCCATAATAAGACATTCTTTATCTCTCCACCAGAGCGCAGTAGTCTCTTCCTCCACTTTTGTGTAGTGGCTGCAGGGAGCTTCAGCAGCCCCACTGAGAAGCTCTGTTATGTTATCACAGTCTGTGCTATTTTTAAAAGTCCTGATTCAGCTCCACTGATGTTTCCATTGTGAGAAAAAATTAGGACCTAAAGGAACAAAGGCTGCTCAAAGTCAGTGTTGGAGGTAGCACTTAAGAATGGGCTAATACACTGTACGCTTCTTGTTAGCACCTAAATGAACATGAAGAAACGGGCTGTAGCTGCAGTAATCACAGTGGATGATATGTTTCAAAAACATATATTACTACATTTTTGGTTTTAATTTACAGTATTTGTGGAATTGTAAGTTCTGTCTTTTGTCTTTGCACTGATGGGGGCTATGTTGTGTCCTACTATGAGGTAAAGACTTACAGACTTTGCAAAACCGAAACTACAAAACCTGTTTAATTTTTACACCACTCATAATACTGATAAAACTAGCAACAAAACCAGTCAATGCAAATTTCTGTAAATGGCGATTATCACATGAAGTGCTTGTGCATAATTTGATCTCTCCTCTGTCCACACTGTGCTTATCATACATACATATAACCTAGTAACGTTAAAGAGCTCCCATGTGTCAGATTCATACACATTTTCCCAACAATTTATTTTATCTAAAAATAAATATTCTCTAATATAATCTTATTCTTTTGTGCCACAGAGCTCTGCTGCTGTGAAGTCAGTGAATCAGTAAAGAATGCTGTTGCGTTGGACGTTGCACTATAGACACCACTACAGGTACACTAGTAAGTACTGTGACGTTTTTTGGTGTGCAAGAAATAGCTGGAGAAAGAAAAACACAAGCAGGTTTGGACAGCTTGCCTTAAAAAATAAAATAATAATTTAAAAACTGCTTGGGCTATGTTTGTGTAATACTAAAATTAGTTTAAAGGTCTGAGTCATTTAAGTGTGACAAATAGGCAAAAAATAAATGGGGCAAATACTTAGAAACATAGAAACCAGGTTTCTCAGGAAATTGGGGGTTTACATGACAAGTTTACATCCAGTTAAGAAACTGTAATCTGATTTGTCTTCTATGTTGGGCCTATTTTGGATGTGTCAGTCTCAGAAGAGACTGCTTCACAGCATCATTTTTTGTTGTTGTTTTGTTTTATTTGTTTGTTTTGTTGTTTTTTCTTGACGTGTCGATGTCATGGGAGCTCACAGTGCTGACAGAGAGAAATGCAGACAGACCAGCGCTCTATTTCATAGCACAATATGACAGAATTAAATAAATCTGCACTGGAAAAGTTGATTTATTTAGACATTGACAGGGTGATTTCAGTTTCAGTTGGTCTTTAAGGGAACTTGATTTAAAAAAAAACAAGCACCATCACACAACATACATGTGCTCTTTATTGTAATCGCTATTTTTACATTTCATGCATTTTCATTGTTGTTCAAACTAAACTTCAGCTGTTAATTTTAGCTCATGTTAACTTTAGCAGTTAGCTTACTAATAGCAATAACTACATTTTTTCATTCAAACTATGCACTGATTTTTATCTTAGAACAAAGCTTTGAACTCATTGGTCGTGATAGTTCAGGTCACCAGCCCCTTACACCATCAGTTCTTAGTTCTAGTCCAGCAAAGAGTTGGTGTTAGGTTGGAACCAGTGTTCATGGCTGGGAGCCTGTTCTTTGGCTGTGGAAACAAAAAGAACTGGTGCAAAATTAAGCTATAGCTCTGAACCAGCCCTGGAACCTGTTTGGTGGAAAAGGAGTATAGGAGATATCTACCTGGAGACATCAGGTTTCTCTAATCCCCTATTTTAGTTGCGGAAGTCAGGTTTCCCATTTACATGACAGAAAGCAGACTGTAACCTGGTTACTTATTTAGAATATAAACACACTAAATGAAACAAAAAGTTTTCCACCCGCTTCAGCTTCAGTTCAATGGTCTAGGGACTGAGAGCCACAGACATACTGTATTGTGGCAGTTGAAAGCACTGTAAAGTGGACTAACATTATTGGTTTTAGTGTTTTCTAGGGCTTGCTAGCATGTTTGCCAACTCTCCTATTATCTCATTGCTTGGGTATTTACATTTCACCTCTTTTCCTTGAATTTTTATTTCACTTTGCTCACAGTTTTCTTTAGTGTGTCAGTATGTTTCAATTTTAGTGCTTTCACAACTTGAAAATCCCCTCCACCCCCCTCCACCGACCTCTTTCCACCACTGGTGGTGGGGTGGTTGCCTGCATCCACAAAAAAATCTTTTTTTAACCTACCAAAAACCAAAGGTTACTCCTACTTTGAACTTTGTTCATTCAGGTGTTGGGGAGGTGTAAAACTACAGTAAGCAGGATCTGAACCTATCTCTGGAGCTCTAGATGTCTCTAGATGTACAGCCAATTGTATGCTTATATTTTTGAGACCTGAAACTAAATGATTCCATAATTAAATTCATATTTTAAACCATAATGTGTCATCTACACTTAATGATAGTGAGTCTGCCTTCAAGTGTGAATGTTTGAAACAACTATAAATAGTTCTAACCTAAAGACATGGTCATGTGTCTCTTTTTTTAAAGCACCACGAAACCTTTAAATATCATTCTTCATCACAAGTGTAAGATTCTTATGTGGCTTTTTTTGGCTCTCAGACTGACTCATACACAAGGCCACCAAAACTAAAAAAAAAAACATCATCCCTCTCAATGGCATTTTATTTCAGACTGGGGACAGTATTTATATATCTAATCTGCCATATCACTGTCTAAGTTTAGATGTACAGTATGTTGAGGTTTACCTTCTGCGCCACGTCTGGGGGTGTTTCCTTTCTCCTTCACCATATACTGTTCTCACAGACCTCATCAAGTCAAATTTTGACAGTACAGCCATGCTTTCAGTCAAAACTTTTTTTATTTTCTGCGTTATTGTTTTAATGTTTGCTCTTTCTTGTGATTCCACATTCGGTGTTTTGTAAGGAGTGGAATAACCCAAACTGGTTTCTGTCCTACATAGCTGTTTATTTCCTAATTATTTTTTCAGCCCATATAAAGTACATAAATACTCAGCAAGCGCATGTGTGTGAATCAGTGACATGAATTCAGTCTGAAAGAAGAGTAGTTCTTATGTCTATTCAAGGTCAGAGTTTTGAATGAGGTTCCAGTTACCATGGCAAAAATGTTCCTCTGTCCCACAACCAAAAATGAGCCTGCGGCAGCTTAATACAGCAACACAGCAGCAGTGTACAATTTTGAGAGCAGCATTTTATTAAAATAACATAGAATAATGAGTGATTTTTACCTAGGACACAGTTATTTGTATCAGACAGATAGATGGATGGTGATGACAACAAGAGGAGCCTACTTTCATCAACCCGCTCATTTTCAGGCATCATGATATTTTTGCCCGTGCGATTGAGTTGCACGGCTAGTTTATTAAACTCTGCAGCTGTTGTTTGTGAAAGCACCTAGGAAACGGAGGTAATTGATGGACCTATTGAGTTACACATGCTGTATATGAAACGTCCATGGCTGAGAAAGTCAAGGATACTAATATGAGTTCAACTTTGCGCCTTAGCTCTCTGTCTCTACACACAGAGCAGTTAGTGACAAGCTGAGTTACTACGAGTTGTTATGAGTTATTGCATGTGTGGGTGCGTGTGTGTGGTGTGTGTGGGTGCGTGTGTGTGTGTGTGTGACTCATTGAAAGGTCAGCCTCTATTAATACTTAGATTGCTGAACTTACTGTCTGTTGCCAGAATGATGGACCATTGACAAGCTAAGAGTTTAATGTTCTAGAGCATAAAGGATTTCACTCCCACCACTCAAAATGTATGTGCTGTATATAAGTCAATTGTGAGAAATAAACCTGGTGGAAACCATATTCTTTTGCATTATATTCCCACCATTTGTTAGAGCATTGTCCGAAGTTCTGCAGACTTTTTAACACACAGTTTAACACTTTTACATAATCACTTTTACATACCCACAGATCAATCCGCTATATTACCCATTGCAAGTTAATGTTTTGAAATTTTGTGAGAGTTTAATGACAGGAACAATACTACTCTCATGTCTGTGAGATGTTAGAGCTATTTTAGCAATTTCAGAGTGCCACATGGTTAAGTTTAGGCAAAAAAAATATTTTGGTTACTGTTAGAGAAAGACTTTATTTAAAGTTTAATAAACACGGTGTGTGCAAAGTGACACAAGTGAAGAAGAATTTTTCTCTATTAAGCTGTGAATGCTTAAACACGACCACAAAATGTTTAATAAGGTATTCATAAAGCTTTAGTAGAAAAGAAAAATGCCCATTGTATAAATGTTGTCTGGGAGCGTTTTATTTAAAAGTTCAGTATCCACATGGCAGAAAAAGGAAAACTTCTAATTCAAAGTTCAAGCTCTGAAGATAATCATTCTCTGGATACTGTTTAGGCACCGTTGTGAAGAATCGCTGTCATTTGCTGACTGATTTTAAACGTGAGATTGGATCATTCATCAAAATTCGGTAACATAATAACGATGTGTGGTTTTGACTACTTGTGTGAGCACTTAGCAGATACATGCTCCAGTACACTGGGGGTCTAAATTATTGTTTTGCTTTTCCAGGCCCCCCACAGTGCAATGTAATAGGTGGTTTGAATGTGTCATAAAGCCTGTGGCAGGGGGTTTCCCAGGGTAAAAAAGAGATGGAAAGATGAGGAGGAAGGTAGAAGGGGGGCTTCTTTCTCTGATGGTAAGAAAAGAGGCGGGTGGCCGAGGAGGACCAAACAGCTTTCAGGATACAGTATAAACAGTGAAGTTTAAAACCCAGACCGGGTTAGTTAGGGAGTAGCTGACATAATCTTGCAGAAATCCTTTCAGTTTACTTAACATTCAGAATTTTAAAATATTTAAACGGCAATCTAGGAAGTTGTTTTACCATATTTCCCCCAGTTCTTAAACATAGAAACACAGCACAGGAACAATAAGGGAAATAACTGGTTGTGTAATATACATGTGAGAGGTGACGCGTTTCTAAAATAAGTCCTGCGTGTTTGGTTTTAGTATGTAATATTTGTATCTTACATGTATTCTGGTTGCATGATGCAACTCTCGGGGGTTGTGTTGTGACCAGCCTCTTTCCTCTACATGTGTTTGCGCAGGTGTTATTTGTGAGGATATACCGTAGCAAAATAAGGTCAGCAATTAAAATAACTTATCTAGAGCAAAGCACTTCCCTGGTTTGGCTTTAGATTTGATGCATGCTCCACTTTGTGCTACAGTAACTGATGCTATCAGTGTGATAAAATAGTATTTCAATTACCAACACAGCTGTCTCTCTTTGACATTGCATTGCAGAAATATCAAAATAGGGCACAGCTGTGCTGAGCTG
>OMLM01007462.1:41110-75776 GCA_900302695.1 Helostoma temminkii
CAGATATATTGTAGTTATGATATAGCCTCTGTAACTTTAGGGGAGTTTCAGGCTTGCATTTCAGAGTAGAAACTGTGGTGTTTATTTTTTAATCGGTCAGTATTTTTACACTCAATTTATTTGATGTGTCTAAACTACCGTATGTAGTTGTCTAAATGTGTTTTACTATTTGAGTAAGAAACAGAAACAACAAATGAATTAATGAATGAAAACAACACTTAGATAGATGATTTCATTTGACCAGTCAAACTTCCAAAACATCCAGTATATAAAATGGTGTAATAAATTATGTTCAGAATAACAATGAATAACAATAGAGTACGATGAAATCTGATTAAATCAAGATACCACAAGTCTTTATGAAACATAACCTCCAAATAGTATTACTTAAGTTCTTACAGTATGTGGTAACAATTATCCCAAGCAACTGTATTGTTTTCTTAGTTTTGTTTACAGCTTTAGTTCTCTGTAATGTTGCAGCGTTCCACACTGTTCTGATGTTTGGTTGTGAGATCACAGTTCTCTTCCGAATCCTATAATTTGCAAAACTTCAATCTAAAGTTATAATTTCACATAATGACATCACATTCCTTTCTAAATCCTGCAGCCACTCTGGGGTTCTGACAACACAGCTCCTAATTAAGGTCTACTTACAAGCTTTTTTTACAGTTTAGTATATTATTTCATGCATAGTGTTTTTAGCACTTCTACTTCCTGTTGGCTCATAAGAGAAGCATCACTGTTCACCACTGACCATTGGAAATATGTTGTATTTGCTCAAGGTTCACTTACTAACTTCTTACAATCCTTTCTACTGTTTTGCAAAGTTTTAATCATTGTTTAATGTTCAAACAAACAAGTCAAGTTCTGGGAAATCCCGGAGTTGGGATTGTTTTAATAAATTACTATTTCCAAGATCAAGAAGGAACTTTCACACTTGAATGTTACTTGAATGTTGCATTTTGGGTTTAATCCCTTCTTGTGTAAGTCAGAATAAGGACGTGACAGGAGCCATTACATCATTAGACAGGAAAAAAGGTCCTTAATTATCAGTTGATGCTTACTGCTAATTTTGTTCCAATGAGGCATGTAAGTAGATTTTAGTGTGTCTGACTTTATTATGCCAACATGTGTGTGGGTAAGCAATTTAATTATACACAGTTTGTATGTGTCCACATTTGGGACCTGCTGATTGAAGTGTCCATAAATACATTATACAATCAGCATGTGTGACTCATGAGACAAAGTAGAACTATCACAGTACTGTGAAGATATATATATATGAATAAATCAGGTATGTTCTGATACTGTGACTCTAGAGGAGGAGGAGCTTCAAACCTATCCCAAAAATGGACACTGCAGCAGAGACAGTATGACATATGGCCTGGTGTCACCACACTGAGCAACAGCCTGTCTCTTGTGCAGTGGTCAGTGTGTGGCTAATATGCAACAACAGAAGTTCAACATGAGCCACAAGCAATAACCAAACCACTGCTATGCTCAGTCTGTGAGCTTAAGCAGTCAGCAGCACCTGATCACAGCTTTTTTTTTTTTTTTACCTTGACTCTGTGCAGAGCTTGTGTCATTGCTTGATATCATTTTCATCTTGCAGAATAAAATGTTTCTTCATCTCCATGTTCTTTCGCTGTCCTTGTGTGTCATCTCCTCTGCTACAGGTGGCCTATTTGCATCTGCTTATTTGCAGAGACAATGCCACGGTGCCCGAGTCATGTCTGGAGACCTTCTGTAATCTCCTTGCTGCGCTGTGTTGAATGGGCCATGACCTCCTCTACACTATCTCTCTCACTCCATCCTTCACTGCTTTGCTTGTGTCTATGTCCTACATGCCTGTCTGTCCTCTCTCTCTCTGATGCAGGGGGATAATTTATATTCACCAAATAGGAGCTGACTGCAGAGAATCAGAGGCCAGGGCTAGTTTACAGCAGGAAACATTACAATGAGTGGGACAGTAGCTACAGCTGATCCTGACTAATCTTCATCACAGGAATATGCACAATGTGGAAACCCAAACCAAAACACCCACATGTGATTGTTGACTTCTTATTCCACAGTGACAGGTGTAAATACACTGCTGTCACAGCCATTTCTTTAAAGCCATTCTCTCACAATGGTTAGGTGGTCCATTGACGTTGGCTGATCAGATCTGACTAACAGTTGATGTCCCACTTCATACCCAAAGTGTTGAATGAGGCGTGTGTCCAACTTAAGATTAAAACAAGAATGGGCATTCAAATTTCAAACCTTGAAGCGCAGGTTGTTCAAAATATTTTTAGGTATAATAGATACAGATTCAGTTAGAAGTACACTTGTGTCACAGTATTATCACAATTGCTGCACGATGTTATTTCCAACTGAGGGAAGCTGCACTTCACTCTCAAACACACTAAATTCCATTGTGCAAAGAGATTGTGGAAGTGAAGCAGCGAAAATGTAAATTACTATATGTAAATGTAAATAAGGTGGTAGTAGTTTCCTCTCTCAAGTTGTTTTGTGGGGTTATAAAAAATAAAAAAAAAAATTATACTTTTGTGTAACAGATATATATGTTTTTCTTTCCCATCCCCTTATTTTTTGGGATCCAATGTCAATCCATACCACAAGATTGGGAGGCGCTGCCAGTAGACTGGAAATAAACAGTACTCTAATGAAATTCTCCACAGATACGAAGATATCACACTATCACACTATGATGTATGAAAATATTAATATACTAAAGTCATACAAATCATATAACTCAGCATGGTGTCAAACTATGATAGTTCCATCTTCTAGAGCACTTTAAGGACTCGTTGACTCTGATCTAAATTTTTAACTTTTTACATTTACATTTAGTCATTTGGCAGATGCTTTTATCCAAAGCGACTTACAAGTGAGGTACAAAACAAGCAAAACTCTAAGTCAAAACTTTTATAGTTTAGTTGTGTTTACATTTTGCTCAAACTGTGTATCATCCTCTGAAATGTTTGGTTAAAAGTTTGCATTATTGAAGCATTATTTTATTTTAAGTGCAAAATGCTGCTGATATTTAGTAAAATCTTGTTGGATGGGCTGTTGTTTGAGTGCATCTTCCTGCGATGGCTTTGATAGTAACCAGTGCAGCCATTCTCGGGCTTGGCGATCCTCTGCTTTATTTCACCACCTCCTCTGAAAAGAATGTATACACTTGATTTGTGTGTGTGTTTGTGTGTGTATGTGCACCTGTTTGTGTGTGTGTGTCCTCATCTCAGACTTGGTTTGCCTAATACGTCCATGCAGGGATTGCTGGAGAGGAGCGTACAGCAGCACAAAGATCAGGGCTATTCTGGTGCTGCTCGCCTGCCCAGTGCTGATAGGAAAGGATTAATGAGGCGGGGCACTCATCACTTGTAATTAGAAACAACTCTAAAACTATTTTTGTGCCTGTTCCTATGAAGAGATCTTGACCCTCAGGCCAGCACCCCCAAAACACCCGTTCCCTGCTAGCAGTATATTCCTGTGAAGTTAATATTGGGCCATAACTCCTGCAGCTATGTGACACATGGTTCAATGGAGGGGAGTGTAGATAATTCACAACTCTGGCTGTGTGCTCCAATGGAGCTCAAATGTCAAGAGGCTGATAGGGTCTGTCTCTTAAAATACACACTGCGATACTTGTTTTGTTGTTATTGATCCCAGTGATTGGTTTCTGAGCGTCTGTTATTTCCTGGCTTTTAATGTGTCACGGGGCCTCGGTCATATGAAAATGATCTTTTTACTCTTTATCCCTCAACCTGTTAATTCTCAGGCTGGAAGCTGAGTAATAACAGTTAGATTACTTGGATGTGTAGTGAGACAAATGTTTTTTATTGCATCAGTGTCTCTTGTACAGTTGAAGCAGTTACTTCATTAATCAGTCAGTTGACAGAAGCGATTGTCATATTTTCTTTTTCATTATTATAAATGCAATATCTTTCTGTTTTAGATGTTATTATTAGATATTATTACCTTAAGTTTTGGGGAAATTTCAAATCAGTGATTTCTGAAATTTCTGAAAATAATGATTTGAAATGAGTGTATACATTCATAGAGGGATTAGCTACAGCTCTAGTCTCTGCCTTCAAATTTAAACATGTTCTACAGTAATATTTATTTTTGTGCTCTGGTGGACAACACAAACTCTAAAACTGATATGGCAAACCTGTTAGTAAACAATTGTTTATTTACACATTCAGCAGACACAAAGCAATATTATTATTTATTTGAGAGTTTCTGCACTGTAAATGTTCTCATTTTGTCGAATCAGCTAATATTTTGTGATTAACA
The DNA here is from genome assembly GCA_900302695.1 of Helostoma temminkii. Taxonomy (NCBI): domain Eukaryota; kingdom Metazoa; phylum Chordata; class Actinopteri; order Anabantiformes; family Helostomatidae; genus Helostoma; species Helostoma temminkii. Next base: position 45,413 of record OMLM01007462.1, read on the forward strand.
TAAATAATAAGTTTAATATTCCCTTATTCCCTTATTCCCTTTAGCTTACTAAACTAGTTAGTTAGTTCTAGTTATTATAGTAAGTTTAAAATTATGAGTTTCTTAGAGTTTACTCAACTCAGTTTACTCAACAATTAAGTTGATAAAGAAGCCTTCTTACTAGTTGAAATAAGTACCTGACTCATTCAATAAGCAAATAAATCAAAATCAACTAAACTAAATCACAGGTTTACACAACATGCACTATGTAATCAAAATCATATGTATCATATGTATATGTAAAATTGCATTTGTTGACTTGACTTTAAAATATTAAGGCAGCCATTTGATTCATATTATTAAGTTGAAACGACAAGTTAAATATTACAGTGAGTGCACCTGACTAATTAAGTCAGGTATTCATTCTATTCTGGCTGTGTAACTCTTGATGAAAACATCTGGCTGTTTAGCTGGAAAATGCTCCACCATGTTCACCAGCTGTTTGTTAAATTTGTCTCATCGTGTCGAGCGCTGAAGTTGATTTATCAGTCTATTTTAGCTCTGGAAATTAGGTTGAGCGTAAAACCAAAACAATGCTCTGTACAATCATTTCTATGGGTTGCCACATTTTTCACATTGAACATTTGATCCTTTAATATAATGTAAAAAAATATTTATGAATTTAATGCAGCATGAAGACAGAAATAACTAAAATTAGTTCATCTAAAGCAATCAAAATAAACCTCCAGGACGCCAAACCAAACTTGAAGCCTCCCTGTTTATTCAAAGCTCACAATTAGGGATTACAAAATTACAGTGCTTCAATTGCAACAGTTCAAGGAGGAGTAGTAGGAGAAGAGTAGGAGAGATGACAGACGAGTTGAGGAATTTTGAGCAAGTCATGCAAAAAGGTGTGGGAGAAGGCCTCCGTTATAATAGCACCCTTTGTGGAAAAAAATAAATCCATCTGTCAATAGGTCAGTGCAAAAATAGTAATGAATATATGCATACAAAGAAAATAGATATATATTTATATACTGTATATATATCGTTGACTACAGACACAAAGAAAGATAGGCTTTTAGAGCAAAGCCCATTTCCACCAGAGCCTCTGAGCCAAAGCAGAGACTCTTAAACAAGTCTAGTCGTAAATAGTGCGCTTCAAATATGACAGCTTGATACTGTTCTAATACAGAACCGTGTTTCCAAATAAAAGGGAACAGAGCCAGATGCCTCCTGGAGTTGTCAATCAGACTATGACCTCTACAGAAAGAGCAGTGTGGGAAAGACAGACAGCACCATAATGACTGCGAGTGTCCCTCTCAGACCAGGAGCAAACGGCATGCTTCATTTTCCAACCAGATACAACGTACAGTACAACGGTTACATTGTTCAGTCAAATACATTATTACTTACAAACGCAATGTGCTGCTGCATTTGTAGGAACCAACACGTGGGACGAAAAGGTACTTACAAAAAGTTGGCTCAGATCATAAGCACTTTTTTTTTCAAATGTTTATCACTGAATATAAATGCACAAGCTACAAATGTGTGGCAAATGGTTATCATAGCCGATACTGTTTTTATCATATTCAAATATATTGTGGAGCACCAGTAGACACCAATGACAACAGCAACAGAAATACATAAGTGAGGACAAGTTGCCACACTGACTTTTTTTTTTTTTTACTTCTTTGTCGACAAGTCACACTTTCAACTTACTTCAATCTGAGGCTGCAAACTTGTTAGTCATGCTCAAAATGTCCACAGAGACCTCATGAAACAGTTTTGTAACAGTTGATTACAGAAACAACTTGTTACGATTTCATTTTGCATAGCATGAATTTTCACAAGGGATTCTTGAAACGTATTGTTGTGAACGTTGGTTTTGTAAAGCCGTACTGTGTATCTGTTATGAAAACTCCTCGCATTGTCCTTCATCATACTGACAGACACATGATTGTTTTTACAAAACAATCAGTATTGAAGATATAATTGTTCGCAAAAAGTGCAAAACGAATGTTGGTTTGGTGTTTAGACGATGATATTGTTAGCTCTGGGCTTCGTTTTATTTTATTTTCATGCAAGCAATGTAGAGCTGAACAGAAACCAGAAGAAAATTATTAACAATAACAGGAACCATAATTTGTAAGGAAGCGTGGTAAGAACAATACAATACTGTAAAAAACATTAATGTTAATCCATATTTTTGGTCTGAATTCTGTGTTTGAACTTCAGGTGAAGGATTACATGCTCTTTCACAGCCCTTGGGTTCATCCAATCAAGACAGTTTAGATGAAAAATGTATGTTCTTCTGGTTAAAAAAAGCATTTTTGTTTTAATTCAAAGAGGAATGTCATCATTTTGGACACTAAAGATATTCAGACAATAATGCTGATCTGTAACATTTTGATCAATATTTTTTAAATTCTCAGTTTTTATGGCCACGCACACAGTCCTCTCAACAATGTACTGTGTGCTCAGCTGTATATAGGTGGTCCTCTTCAAATCTATCTACACAAGAGTATATTTGCTTTGATGTGAGTCAAACGTGAATATATTCAGATGCAAAAAGAAGAAGGTAACTTTGAGTGCGTGCATAAACTCTTCACTACACTAATATTTAGTGCCTAGTTGATTTACAATTCACGGTGGTGCTCAGTTTCTCCTTCAAATGCCACCATGAAATCAGAGTTACATAATGAACATTTTTACCTCAAGGCTGTATAGCATCTTTGAATGCAGTTCGGTAAAAATTCTGCATATTTCTCTAGAACAGCAGAAAGAATATTTGAAAAGTATAATTTCTATGTTACATAGAGACCGAGAGGAGCAGGTTGTTCAGTGTGTTCTACATTTGTCTGCACGTGATGGTGTACCATGCGCAGGCCAAGTGGTGACACATGACTTAAGGCATTGATAGAGGCACTAGAACAGCACGTGACAGCAGCACTTGCCTATGCAAGGCAGAAGAGCTCACTGCAGCTTAGTGTCAGCAACAGGGAGATGCAAAAGTTTAGACGAGGGTCACACTGCTCTGCTGTGCCACCACTGTCACACTGTGACGCACAGGAGGAAGTATATGTTTGACTGAAGTCGGTATCTCAACTCTGCTACTTTGTAATGGACTGAATTATAGCGCAAGATGAAGGGCATTGACAAATATGTAGCTACACAGGGACAGGAACATAATAAAAAGAACATTGATGAAGTGGAGCAAAAACAACAGAGGACACAGAAGCAGGCAGTGAAATTTCTGTCCTCTGTTACATTAAACAGCAGTAGCCCTGTTTTACCATATTTACTCTTCTGCTAGCAGCCATGCATACAAAGCTCTTATGGCTGTCTGTGTGTGTGTGTATATATATATACATATATATGCATATGTGGATGTAGGAATGGCAAAGCTAAATCACAAATATATATGGTCTGGCCACTTTATTAGGTACATCTGTAATATTCAATGCAATCCGATACAGCAGTTCTGCTGTGAATTCTACTTCTACAAAGCTATAATTTCTCAGTTATTATATTAGAACTGTCTAAACAATGACAATTCTTATACATGTTTATTATTGACGTCATAGTTGGTGGTGAAATCATACTGGAGTGTATTATGTTAAGGTGTGTTTTGGCCCCTTTATTCATTTGAAATAGATTGGCCAAAACATTACGATTCCACCACTGTGACTTTAATAATAAATATTTATAAGAATTATCACCTTTCAGACAGTTCTAACTTAAAAACTGAGAAATTATAACTTGGTAATAGTAGAAACACAACAGAGCTGCTGTATTAGGTGTACCTAATAAAGTGGCCAGTGAGTATATGGTTTGACTGACATAAACCCATAAGCTGCACTCAAAAAAATAACTTTTTCCTTCTCTTGTACACTTCTGCGGCAAATATTACAGCGTAACTATATGCACCATAAACATAAAAGTATGGAACTGAACAACAGTAATTACATTAACATCAAAATGTCGCTTTGTAATCATTACCAATATATACACATACTGTAAGATCAAGGTTTCAGTTGCATTCCACTCTGAAATTATTGCACAGTAAGCCACTCTGGGCTTGTCATGGTCACCCCCATAAACCCGTGTATAAAAATAGAATGACAATATTAACACACCAAACATGTCTTCATCTTTTTTTTTTTTTTCTTTTTTTTGGACAGGCACTGCCGTGGCAAACCCTGCCTGAGTCTGCAAACACAAACTGCGTGCCACAGTGTGAGCTTTAAGAGTTAAGAGTACCCCAAGCACATTAAATATCGTTTCCAAACCAACTTCTTTTCTCTTATATTCGCTTCTCTGCTGTCACAAATGGAAATCCTCCCACTGACGGTTCCCTCCCTCTCTAGCTCTCTAACTCGTCTACTCCACCGGGACTTCGGCCAGGTCTAAACAGTAGGGATTTTTGGCATTTCTCATCATCGCTGACCCAGAGCTTTGGCACTCCAGAGAGTCCAAGATGAGCGTGAGGAGATTCAAGAAGAATACAGCGTCTCTCTCTTACGCACACATCAAAACAGCTCAAAAAGCAGCCGGCCTCTCTTGAAAAACAGTGAGAATGAATACAAGTGTGAGCATTGAGTCCAGAAGTTCACTTAGACAACCGTTTCCACACCAATCAGCTTTGGTGTGAGGATTCGTGGCGTTATTCCATTATTGAGGTCCTCCTCAAACTCTAACAGCTGACCCATGAAGTTGAGGTTTGGGGAGATGATGGGCCTCCTGGTTTTGACAAACTTGTAAGCATCTGTCATGGTCATCCAGGTGTGCTTCATCAGGTAGGCGATCACGATGGTAGCTGAACGAGACACACCTGCCTGGCAGTGGATCAGAAGGCCCATACCTGCCTGATGTGCTTCCTCTGCAGAAGGGAACATAAAGACATTTAACAACAATATAATTAAATACCAGGTCAGATGTATGGTATGGTTTATATATTATTGATCTAATAGCTCTTGATTCAAATCATCATTGTATTTTATTTAATCAAAGAGCTTTGCTTAAATAATCTAAAGTATGACTGCTTGTGTTAAGACAACACTTGACCATTGAGAATATATTTTGTTATATGGAAAACTATTTTGTAGAATATATGTTTATACATATATTCCTAATTTGTCTTCTCAGTCACTTTCACTGAGCGAAGGCAGATTTTATGTTACTTTAATCGTTATCTAATATACTATAATAATTAATCATTACCTAATATTATATAATACTGCTTATACATATATAAATATAAATTGTCTCAAAAATTCATTGTGTTTTGACAAAACAATAATTTCTGCTCATTTTGGGTACAAAAGAATGTGAATTTTTTCGATATTATTTCGTTCTGCATCTTTTCAAAATAAACAACACTCTTACCACTTCTGGCACTGAGAAAGTATTAGCTTACATGCTGCAGTGAAATCATCTAATGCAAGCTAAGCTAACTTCCTACCGATGAATTCGAACGCCTCCTCAAAGTACTGGCGGAGGTTCTGCTTGTTGCTGTCAGTGGCAGGCAAACGCTTGTAGATGAAGAGGCCCGTGTCGTAGTGGTAGAGCGGCAGGTGGGTGGTCACATTTAGAATGTAGCCGATGTTCAAGCGCTGCAGCAGATTGATGTCCTGAGCGTCGTGCTCGTTCCCCAGATAGAGGAAGGGAAGGATTGGCGTCAGCTCTGCGTTTTCTATGTCCGGGGTTGAAGGCAGGGAGTGAGGTAGCACCTCTGTCAGGCCCGCAGCCGCGCCTGTGTCCAAGCCTTCGTGAAGGTGCAGCGAGTGCTCGCACAGGTTCTCATGGCTCTGCCTGAAGCAACTAAGGCCTCCTGTGGACACAAAGAGAAATATGTGGCGTAAGCTCAAAGCAAATACAGTTTGAATAAGTGTGGACAATGAACAACAATGTCAAACTACATATTCTTAACTGTTTTCTTTTTATTATTCATGGCCATCTTTTTAAATTTGACCCTGTAACCCTAAGTATGGTGCTAACACTGACAGGATTAACGGTTCAGTTCACACTAGTGTGACCTATGCTAAAAATATATGCACTCACGCATCTGTGGACACCTAGAATTTGCATACACATCTGATAAAAGCAAAGACATCTGCCTTTAAAGAGCTTTGAAGCCATAAAACATACAGAAGTCTACAACTACATGGTTGCATTTGGTTGTGATTTGAATGTCTCCATTTGGGTGTAAAATCAATATGGAGGGAACTGCATTGTTCTCACTAACGACCGTTGTCTGTTCTTGTTAACTGTGTTTTAAGAAGTAGAGACGAGACCAAAATACCAAAGACAGTTTCTAAATAGGTCAGAAAAACACAAAATCACACATGTTCTACAGGTAAATACTAAATGTTTGAAGGATAATGTCGTTTAAGTAATTTTAATTTAAGTAATTCAAACATTCTTAATGTTGGAGCAGCTTTAAAAAGAAAATACCTGGGCCACACTTTTCTTTCTTTCTTTTCTTTTCTGAATAAGAAACATGTCACCCATGGCAGTGGTGTATTTTCCTGATGTGTTTCTGATTGTTTTCTACAACAGAGAATTAAGTTAACATCAAGTATTATGGTGAGTACAGGGAACTCATTGCTGCTTGTTATCTCTATATGTGTTGAAAATTGTAAAACTATAGTAAATGACTGTCCCTATCCTTTACTATACTTCTCACTGGACAGCTGCACTTCTCTAAATAACTGGTTTGCACCTGTTGCCAATGATGCCATCAGTCAACGTTTCCCTTCAACACAAGAGATGTGGGGAGGAGTGGAAAGTGTCTCACACCCACACACACACACACACACACAGATACACAGTGTCAGTTCATGTAATGTACAGGAGTTGACCTCATAGCAAGTTGAGGTCATCACAACTTTCCCTTGGTGACCAGGCAGGTGGGGATCTCCTGATAACTGTCAGGCTGTGTGACAGTTCATCATAAAATAGCCCAACTGTTAACCACAGCGCTTACCTGATGTTACTTTCATACTGGCCAGGCCCTGACAATAGCAGGATGTTGTAGTAATAATTACAAATAAAAGTACAAGTAAATAACATAAAAGGGAAGTAGTTTAAGGACATTTGACACCTAACTCAACAGGACACTGGGGGGGAATTTTGACTCAAATGAATTTGTTTATTCAATTCCAATTACTCTGAGTCTATAAGACAAAGCTGTACTCATGACAATTTAACGTGTTAGGATAACTTTCAGACACAAAGCAACATCAATATTCACCATTAGTCATATTTCTGGCCACTTGACAAGTGAAAGACCAGAATTCATCATCCTTTTTAATTTTGTTTTGTTCCTCACCAACTCCTGAGGGAAATATCTGCTGTTTCAGCTGCTACATAATCCACTATGTTTACCAGCTAGTTGCTAACCTTGTCTGATGTTTGGTGCTGAACAGGTACAGTACAACGGGTTTATCAAATCTTGTTCACTGGAGACAATGTTAATAACAGTAGTGAGAATAATTGGACACAGTAAATGTGCGGGTAAGAAAACCAAAACAATGAGCTCAAAGACACTAAAACAAGTAGCAGTGAATGGCAGATGTGTCCCTATAACTCACATTACACTACCACTTTGTCCATGACTAATATAAAATTACAAATTGAATTATTCTAATATACCAGTGTTGTTAGAATCCATCAAATGTCCACATACAGACCTTAGGGAGCTACTTATTGTATTTTATTAATTTTTTAGGGTGTAGTTCCATGTGATTATGTGCCATACCCACCCCCTGCTGGTAATAGATTTTTGAGCTTAAAGCTTTTTATAGTATTTCAGTATTATATTACAATGGCAAACCCACATAGAACTGTCACCTTAATCAGTAGTTCACTTCAACTCTACAAAGCATTTTTGCTGTTTTATTTTATTATTTTGGTTTTATGCCCTTCTCATCCACTTTGTAGCCACCAACAAGCAGCAGTTTGCAGCTTTAAAGCTCTAATAAACTCTCTATATACCTGCACCAAACAGACAAAGACAACAGTATTTAGCCGCTGAAGAGCCAGAACTTTTCACTTAAAATAAACCAAAAAAAAACTAGAGTAGAGTGAATACTGGACTTACATACATCAGGCGACCAGAAGCTTGACTCCAAATAATTTTTAATATTACCGTGTTTGCTCAGTGCCCAATCAAAACTGTCTGCTAACATATCTGCAATAAAATGTCTCCAAGCTGTCAATATATCAATGTTGTGTTTACAGTTTTGCTAACTGGTGTACAAACAACATGCAAAAACACAACAACACAAATTTGGAAACGATTCAAGTAGCACACATGAACAATCTAAACAGTCTTCCTGTTTTGTCTTGATCTGAACAAGCATCTTACTTTTCAGGTTAAACAGAGCTGATAAATGACACTTTTCAAAGTAAACTATAGGATAAAACAATCTCCAGAAGCAGCACATTGCTTTGGGATGAAATCTGTTGAGTGTGACCGTCTGTCATTATCTCTGACTAAACTCACAGAGAGAAAACATGAAACTATCTCTATCACTGTCATAAGACATTGGCTCAGTTCCTGAATAGAAATTACAGCTTCTGCCTCAACAGGCCTCTCGCACCACAGACCTGACGTTTCCAGTGCTTACCCTAATCCTTCTGACACTACCGACATGTTGTTTATGGCAATTCTGACAGATTAAATGTAACCTATTACTGCTTTTAGCTGCAGCAGGGCAGCAACAGAGGATTTAGTTTCCAGTGGAGCAGAGTATGACACAAAGACCATATTTATAATAATTCAAGGCATGATGATAAGTGAGCAAATAATGGACTACAAGTAAATTACTCAGCAGCATTCACATTGTATATACATGTTCTAAATATGTCACTATTACTGCTGCTTGCAGTAACCACAACCCCCAGCCTACTTCCTCTAGTTAGAAAGCTCAGGTATTTTAAGGAAATGAAGAATGAATTACTTCTGCATTTAGAAAGCAAGAAAAAAGTGTGCTTCAGGCATTGCAAATGCTGTGCTTAGGGGTGGTTTTGTCTTTGGTGAAATATCAAGATTGGCCTTCCTCGATATGACTTGTAAAACACATGAAAAAGATGATTCCCTCAGTAGAGAGATTGGCTTCAATTTTACAGGAATGAAACCAAAGAAAAACAGAGCAAGGCTGTTCGCTTGTTCCTCCCACTGAGACGAGCCTCGGATAGACCAAAGCAGGATAAGAGACTGGAGACTAGCCTTGTCCATCAAAGCACACAGCAGGACTGGTGGACGAAGAGAAGAGAGAAATCAAGGTGCTGTGATCTTATGGCTAGTCAGTGACTGGGAGGCATTTAAAAAACACTAACAGCCCAGCCGCAGCCACAACACACTGCTCCAGCTTCAAACACACGCACGCACAGACCAAAGATAGAAAACATGGCAGCGACCCAGAGGCTGCTATCTCAACAGGCCTCCTTATTTACTAACAGTTGCTTCTTACTCTTCGCAAAACACTTCATATGTGTCAAATAGAAAACTGTTGAGAAGTGGGTGCATATGTTGATGATGAGACATTAGCTGATGTGGACAGTGTGCATAGCCTCCAATTATACATGTAAAAGCTTTTGTAAATAATATTAGACCTGCTGTAATGTTCAGTACAAAGCTCGCAGGGTGATAAAACTACAACCAATGTGTTAACAGGCAATATCACAGCTGACAACAACAATAAAGGTCAAAGTTTAAATATCCGGCTCTTCAGCTGCTCCGATGTGTTTATCAGACAACGTTTAGTGCTGAACAGGTACAACGCAGAAGGTTTACCAAAGCTTATTCAGTGGAAACATGTTGGTAATAGCGGTGAGACCGAATCAGCGCTGTGAATATGTGGGTCGGACAACAAAAACACTGAGCTGAAAGACAGTTGTAACACAGCTCTACATGCGTACTACACAGTGCCACCACACTACTCTCATTTCAGTTTATATTACCAATAAACCATTCTAACGCTGCTAAATCAGACACTTCTTCCAGATGTCTAAACAGACGTACTCCCTCCAGAGTCGAACTGTGACTGTCTATACCTTTTCTAAACTTTTTCAGTCTTCCAGGCGTTCGCATCCCCAAGCTTTGATAAACCCACTTAAATATTACCTTTAAGGATGATGGGGTCCTTGCCCTCCCTCCTCAGCGACTCCAGGACAACATGCAGAGGCTGGGATGGTGTCAGTCGGCTGGGGTCCATGGTGCTCTCATCGTAAACCACAATCTCTTTGGAGAAGATGCCCTTAAAAGAGTCCTTGGCCTCACGGCAGGAGATGAGGTCCAGCACAGTGATCTTGCCCTGCTGCAGTCGCCGCCGGCTGATCTTGTCAGAGCAGTTGATGTGCACGGCACCCCGGATGTGGCTCTTGTTGTACTCCATGAAGGGCCGGCAGTCGATGATGACCGGAATGGGCCCTACAGGGTGCCCCATGGGACAGCAGGTCATCCGTTTGGCCAGCTCATTGGGATGGATTACCCTCACGGTGGATACGGTTTTTGGAGTGCCCGGGGTAATAGTAGGGGCACTTAATGCTTCATGATTGCTGACCATAGGGGTGGGGGGGCCGGCATAGCTGAGGTTGGGGCTGCTGGCGCTCACCTGGCTGTGGTTGAGGCTCTGGCTGTCCTTCTCATAGGTAGTGACAGAGCAGCAGCTGGCACTGCTGCATCCACACGACAACGAGCGCGTGGAGCCCTTGGATGAGGGCATATACGTTACAAGGTTGGCAGTCGCCCGGATTTTCACCACGGTGGTGCTGATGACTGTCTTGCTGCTGTTGCTGGTGACAATGGAGTCCAGGTAGCTGGTGTCCAGGCGCAGTTGGAGTTCCTGAGGTCGGATCGGCCTTGGCAGCGCCACCACAATTCTGTCGTCAAGAGGAGTTGGAGGCATGGGGAGGCCGAGGGCTGGACGTCTACGGAGAACTCAACAAGCCACTCTGTGGGCGCAGAGAGGAGTCAAAACATGAGGAAAGGGGGAAAGTCCTTAAATAAATGAAATCTGCATCCACAAACTCCGTCCACAAAAGTCAAGGCTGTGACTGAAGGAGCAGAGAGCACACACACAGACCTCTTATCTGTTTGAGCTCCATGCAAACTAGAAAACGGCTGCTGAAACCAAATTTTAGTAGTGTCAACACCTACATGGCAACACCCAAGTTGGTGTGAAGATGTAGGTGTGACCCACTGGCCACTAATAATAAACAGTGAAATCACCAGTGTAACTGAACCACTTTGTAATTAATATGAATCATCCTCCTCTGATACAGCACGTGTGTGTGTGATAGTGATTTTTTTTTTTTTATCCCAACTCTGATCCAAAGCTTTAACAGCGAGAGAGGGGGGAAATGAAAACCATAAAATACTGCATCAATGCAACGCTGCAGTTTGGTCTCTCTCCCAAATGGTACAAAAAAAAAAGAGGGGTGGCATTTTCCTTTTGATCAGTAGCCCTGAGCATTTTAAACGCATATCATCCTGCCACATTATATAAAGACACCCGCCGAACATCGCCTGTCCCGACACATCGGCGTGCTTTAAGCTCGGTGCATGTTCAGCAAAAGCTGAAATCATTCATGAGCAGATTCATTGAAGGAACCGGCAGGAGAACGTGCCGAGAATATGTGATATGGCTGTGAGGACGAGACGAGCTGATCAGATGAGCTGAACGATGAAGGAAATCCAATTTCTACATGAATTATTAAAAAAAAAATTATAAAGGATAAATATGCTGAGGTTGGTTTTAAAGGTAGGGTTTGTAACTTTGCCGCAATGGTGGAATAAAACACGGAGATAAGCGCTGAATTAAAAAAAAAAGTAATTACATCTTATTACATAATGAGAATAAATACAAACGAGCCCAAATGGCTGCAGCTATTTAATCCTTCTCTTCATTAATTATAGAATCGCTCTGATTGTACATTTTAATATCAACTTGAGCTTTGGACACTAATTCTCAAACTTGCTGTGTGTGTCTGCTTACCGGTGTGTGTCGCGGTTGACTGTAGACAGATCTAATATCTCCGCTCGCTGACAGCGTCGCCTCCATTCAGTCCATCCCAGTGTTGTGGATCGGCAGCATTTTAGTACTTTAACCCTGCTCCCCCAGAAATCATATTGAAGGAAGTCTGCCAGCCTACAGAAGTCGCGCAGCGGGATTGACGCGAGTCTGAGCCAATGCGCGACTTCATTAATATTAAATTTGATCCGTGTTGTACAGTGAGGTCCGGCCCCGGGATGGGAGGGGTTTGGCCCAGATGCCCGCCTCTGTGGCTGGTGGTTGGGACGGAGGGGGAGTGGGTGAGGCTCGGGTGGGGAGGGAGGAGTCTTCGGTATACTGTTTGAGCAGGGATGATGTCACTGGCAGCCAATCAAAAGGCTCTCCGGGAAGCTGGAGGAGGAAGACACGGTGCGTTCAGGTGCTGCTCGTAAACGTAAAATGCAGCTTCTACCGAAGCGACGAGATTATAATACAGGTTGTTGGTGCTGTAGTACACGGAAAGGAAGTAAAAAGCAGATTAGACATTTGAAAATAGTCTGTCAGTCACTTCGCCATGTAAAATGAGATTCTAAAAATGTAATTTATTTAAAAAGACACATTCAATAGTGTTTATAAAATTTAATTATAGTAAAACTAAACTAAACAGAGATAGAGGCAGAAAACATTGGGGCACAGTGAGGGCTATGACTTACAACAAATATCCCAGGATGTCCAGTTTTTAATATATATCCTAAACCAGGCTTGTATTTAAATCCCTTGGTCTTTGTTTTTGAGCTAACATCATACAAAATGTCATTAACACCTAAGTCTTTGAGACTTCCTGGATAAAAACAGACATACAACCTAAAACAACTCTAGCTGTAGAGTTAAATATAAAAACATAACCATAATCTTGCTTGTGTAAGACAATACAAGTGACCTGTATGCTAGATGGGGAGGTAACATTAATGGTGGTAACAAGCAGGCGTCTATGGCAAGTGTCAAGTGCCAAGTTGGCTGACTGCACTGTCCCATATGAGAGGACCCATGTTGTGGTGAAAGGGTCTCACTGGCTTCAGATCCCAAATATAATCTCAGCTCTTTATTTATCCTCACTGGCAGCCTGAAACAATGCAGGGCATTTATTATGGCAGCTATTATTAACTGTCTGTACAGATATTTATAAATGGACACAGCTGACCAGAATCTATTCAGACTGGATTCGACCTGACCTGTTTCACTGTGTGATTAAGGGTTAAGTAAAGAGTTCTATGAATAAGCACTCGTCATCATTATAAGACACATGTTGTTTGAAAACTTTTCATTTTACTGGTCTTGTTTTTTGTTATTTAAAGTAATGACCAATTATATATACTGTTAAAGTTTACCTATGTTAAACATAAGTATACAAGTATAGTTACTGTTATTGTCAGCGTCAATTGATATCATAATGTGTCTTTATGCAACAGCTCCTGCTGTTTAGATTATCTTTAGATTATCAAGGCTCATTTGAGCTCCTGTATCTTTTAAGCTTCCCCCCACCCCACTTTGTTCTGATTGGCCAGCTTGTGGAAGTCAAACTGTGGGCCGAACTATGGCCAGTTGAGATCGCACCATCCTTCATCTTACGTTCCTATACAATCACATATACAATTGTGAGGAACACAATTACCACTGGATTACTTCTGTTTACATAATAACCACATGTTCATAATTAAATTAAAGTAAATGACAAGTCACAAATACGGTGATACCTAACATCTACAACATCCCTTTTTCTCTTCTCCGAAAATATCCGATGTTGCATCGAGATATGTGACTCCAACTTTATTGACTTTTTTATAGTTGGGTTTAGGCACTCACAGCACTAGGTCAGGGTTGGGGAAAGATTGTGGGCCTGGGTTAGTAAAGGAGAAATCTATCAGTCACTTCACACACAACATATGCATTTAAATATGAATACAAACACGATCTGCCTCTAACCGTAACCTAAGTACTTTTCAGGCCTTTTCAGACCCAAACTCTGACAGGACTGTGGTGACAAACTCTTAGTTTTATACATTATACACCCACCGTCCTCTCCAACCACTTCCTTGTGACTTGCTTTTGCTTAATAAATGTGAACCTTCATACATTTATATTTACAAAAAGCATTGCATAACAAAATAATAAGGTTATTTTTAACATTCACTACAATAACGTAATCGCAATTGTAGTTTAGTTGTACAGGAAGATCATTTCCAGTTGACAGGATTGGCTGCATACTGGGCCAGGGTGTGAACACAGTGAAGTGCTGTGAACAGGTAAAAACATAGTTTAAATTCTGTTGCTGGTGTGAACTGATGATTCCACTACAGTGGAATTTTTAAAATATACTTCTTAATATAAACTAAAGACCCATTGAATAAGAAGAAAATAAATTGTCATAAAGCTGGACAGAGGGTTGTTTTCTTAGCGTCAGGGGATATATGATTTTCACAGGACAGCACGATTAAGTTGTAAATCTGTGTATTACATTAACTATTATATTATATAACTCTTAATAGAAATAGCAGCATATCTGAAGAAGGCCGGCAGTGACATCACAAGGGAGAGTGGAAAATAATACATTTAAAAATTGAGTAAATGTCTGGATGTTGTCACACAGGAATAAGGCCAGAAATATGAGGTTCTAAATGAGTGGCAGGACTTGGAAAACATTTAAGAGATCTGTTGGAAATTCAAACACTGGCTGCAGCGTGACCTGAGCAGTTATGTAAATTAAACCAGTTCTGCCTGTGTAACTGGTTTCATTAGGTCAGATGTTTGTCAAGCTGACACTATAATATACTGTGTCTTACTGGTGTCAGAGTCTACACTAATACTAATACATTACAGTGAATGAGACACAAATGATCAAGGGAATTACCAAGAACCAAGTTCATAACTTCAATCAAAACCATGATAATGATTTGAGCACAGATTGGGGTTGTAATCGGGAGTTTGTGGCTATTTTTGACACATCAGTGATGTTCAGAAACAAACAATCACAATTCAGATTGCCTGGAAGTCATGCCAGTTCCCAGAAGTTTTCTAAACCAAATTTGTTTCCGTAAAACCAAATTTACGAACTTACTTTACAGACTTGGAGAAGTTGTCACTTGAACTGTGCTCATGAGCAACAATGGCGACAAGTGTAGGAACTTTTGTATGTGTGCAGCAGGTTTTAATAGTCGTCAAGCTTAAAAAAAAGTCAACATTACCATTATTATCATTTGTTAATTGTCACAGAAGACGAGAAAAAGTTTAGGGATGTCATTAGTTTGGTAGGTGCTGGATTAATACTTGGATGAATTAAAAATAATCACATGCTCTGAAATCACAGAGTTAAACTAGCCATAATGTCTAACTTATGTTCTGACATCCATTCTGCAAAGTCATATCATACATGAGGTAAAATATCTGGCCTTTAATTAACATTTGTAAATGGTTTTGAAGAAGGAGCTTTTTCATAAATTTGGAAAAAATACCTGTAGATGCTTTTGCGACACTGAAGACATTTGTTTGGATTATTTAATGCTTCTTTCCTCCTCCTGGCTACAACATCTGTGCTTTTTCACTGGAAAAATATAGTTAGGGATATAGGAAGCAGGTGGATCATAAAAGATTCCTGCTGAATAACATTAAAGATTATTAGATCATTTTAAACTCAACAAGATGGGAAATTGTGTTTTAAACATATTTTCTTCCTTTTCAGTCTTCAGGATCGAGCTGACTATCCACCCTTTTAAATGTCAGCCCATGGAAAACATGACAGTGAGTGTAGCTTTGTGTATCTGTTTAGAGATCACATACTACATGAGATAATGCCAAGCTTTGATGTAAAACACAGTCAAGTGGTTAGCTCTTCTCTTGCTGCTCGGCATGGAAAATGTGACTGACTGTGGTGCGGTATTAGCTGGCTCTAGATGAAAGACATAAACCACTTCCTGTCTTCAGCAAGGTGCAGACTTAGAGTCACAGAGCAAGAAGATCTCAGCCTTATGTAACCTTTGAAACCTGTAGTCACACATACATTGATTTTAGCTCAGGAGATTCAAATAAGCTCATTTACCAATTGTTGTTTTTGTGTCTAATATGCAAAAAAACAGCCTCCTTGCTCCGAGTAGTTTACCCCATCTGGCCATTATCTTCATTTCTCTTTCAGAACTGAGGTATTAAGACATAGAAAAATGTTGCTGCTGATGGTGTCTAGGAGGGAATGGCACAGATGGGCCTACTGCAAACTCAACAGCTTGAAAAGCCACATGTCCACCAATGGCAAGTAGGGACACTGCCAAAGATTCAACAGCCTGTCGACCTATGCCCCTTTACATTCTGCTTATTTATCAGCGTTCAGTCCGTTAGTCTGTAACACACTGCTCCAAATGTGTCTAACCTCTTCAGACATGATGGGCTGATTATCTGTCTCGCTGTCATTTTAAATGTATTTCATTAGCAGCATTAGGCGATTTAATTGAATAAGCAAGATCTTAAGCAAGCACTGACACAGCTTTCCAAAATAACATTCTGTTCGCCGTTAATGCTCAGGCTGTGTGACTATCATTGTACAAACTGCTTTGAGAGCCCAGAAAAAAAAAATCCGCCCAGTCTGTCGATGCATTATGGTGCCTCCCTCTGAAAAACTGTCACACATGACTGCTTTTGTTTATTTTTTTAAAATCTGATGGAAAGTTGGTTTCCTGTCTAAAGTTTTGTACAAATTGACAGCATTTGGCAAACCTGTATTTTAGAGTACGGCATGTATTTTAGGTGTCAAACGTCACATGGTGTGGGAAAAACCCTAAAATTTTTGTGTAATATCTGAAGATTTGATTAGATCAGTTAGTGCACCCAATATGTAAATCGGTAGAAAATATCTTATATTTCATCTCCGAGCATACAATTCAAATTAGTCAGCATTAAACCAACATGGGCAGCACAGTGGCGGAGTGGTTAGCCTCACAGCAAGAAGGTCTTGGGCTCAAATATGCTGAGTGGCTGAGCCTGCTCTGTGTGGAGATGGCCTTTCTGCTTGTGTGCGTTTCCAAGTACTCCAGTTTCCTCCCACAGTCCAAAGACATCCAGGTTAGCTGTAGCTGCGAGTGTGAGTGGTTATCTGTCTGTGGCCCTGTGATACATTGATGATCTGTCTAGGATGTATCCTACCTCTCACCCCTACATGAGATCTGAAGTAGGCTTCAGCACCTCTGCGATGCTAAAACGGATTAGCATTCAGATAATGGATCAATGGATGAAGCCAATGTGTAAAAATTTATTATGTATTAGTGCATTAAAAGCCTGGTACTTATAAATAATATTCAACATAATATTTTTTACATATATTACATATTTAGATACTGGACAAGCAAGTATTATAAAACATGTCTATTATTATCTAACAATTTCAAGAAACCTGGGAGACTGAAGTCTGAATGTTTTAACCTTTATTTAGCATGAAAGTGTCATTAAAATGACTATTTTTTGTGTTCATAGGAACAAATATGTGAGATAATGTTAACCCTGTTAAGCAGAAATATAACATTAATATCAAATTAGCCCAAAATATATGAGTTTGATATAATTAAACATAATAGAAACTGACTTTTCAGCAATTTCACTCTAGTGGTTTCTTATCAAGTGACCTTTGAACTTTTAATGGCTTAAAGTGGATACACATCAGATGACGTTTCTACTGCTTACACTTCAACTGACACTTCAAATACGTTCAGGTCTTCACCTGAGGCCTGAAATAGAGTAAAAGTAAACTTCCTCAAGTCTCCTAACTCAAACTACTTTGACTGTCCAAACACAACTTACTCCAACCTGTTTAAGTATATTCACATCAACTGACATCTAGCTTCAGCTTCTACACTTGAACTGGCACCAGTTTCTTTCATGACTTCCACTTTAAGTGAAAAGTCAAGTTTAAAAACTACACATCTACTCGCAGACTGACATTTGTACTTTCAGCATGTCTACCCCAAGTGATATTTGACTTTTTTCACTTTTTAAATTTCAAATGTTCGACACTTCAACCATCAAATATTAATGGTGAACATTCTTTCTTGTAATCTCTTTAAACTTTATCTTTGAGATTTTAAAACGATTGCGACGAACAACAATAACATAAAACATATGACACAAAGAAAACAAGCAAAGTAAAAACAAAGTATTTAATAAAATCATCATTAAACGTATAATTATAAACACTTCCAGCTGCATTCATCTTTCTTTTCAGCTGCTGTTTAAAATCCTTTCAGTCTTTACATTATGGTGACACTTCAGACACCTTCAGGCCTCAGGTGCTTCAGCTCATCTAACTTTCACAACTCAAATATAGCTTACTTGAAATATAGACTTTATAAGTTCACACACTTGAATGGATATTTTCTTTTAGTTTCTAAACCAGCATTAATATCTTTCAGGACTTCCCCTTGCACTAACATTTCAGCCACAGGTCAGTCCATACCCCAAACTTTTCAAGTACTTTCAGTGCTTGCATTCAAACTGACACTTCAACTTACACACAGACTGAAAATGAAACTCTGACATTTTACAGTGATATTTTACCATTTGAAAACCGCATTCGCAGTTTAAGTAAAGCTTGGTGATAAGGAAAGCCAACATATAGAACATAATATAAGTTACAACATAAACCAGATAACACAAAATATGCCAGAAAATGAGAATTAAACAGAAATGGGATTGTATAATCAAGAGTAAAATAAACAACCTAAAGAGCGTTTAAAAACAAATCAAGAAGTGTCTAATTCTAAAGGAATAAATAAAATCATAGTATGTTAACAAGGCTACTTTTGAAATGTATTACATAAGTCATCTTGTAGTTACCCACCTCCTCCATACAAATCTCACTACCCTAAGGGGAGTTCCAACTGAAGGCTGAGAACTACCGAAATTAGCTGATGATTATAGGCCACGAATATAAAATAAGGCTAGAGGCTTCTTCGAGTGTTGCTTGTGAGAGGAGACCAGCCTCTGTGACAGATTATCAGGAGAAGTATAGTTTACACTTAACAATAACAGCTCCATCACTGAACTCATAACAACCCTATTTTCTCTCAGTTGGGCTTGTCTGCTCGGTATTATTCATTTAAGTTGACATGTCCTTTCGCCTGAGCAGTGGTGATTCATCCTCGCGGTCACTTAGCAACAACCAAATATTGTTTAGTTATTGATGAAAAACTTTAAACATTCGCTTTCACTTGCTCATGTCTACACTCACTCTTGTAGTGCATAAAGTCAGTGATGAAGCCTCACTAATCTTGATATACTGTAGGGCTTGATGTGTGCCGTGGCCGTGTGTGCACTTCAATATTTTGGCTCATCTCATGTTTTGATGAAATGTGAGATAATGATCTCAAAAATAGCAAATATAGTGATTCGGCCTGCAGTGAGAACCCCCGGTTAATTCGGACTTTATCCCAGAATGGAAATGTATCATACACATGGATGGATTTGCACAACTGAGCGTAAATAGGGATGATGACCCTCCGATATTTATACCCATCTGCCACAGTGAGTGTCTGTTTATTAAACGACTTTTGGAGGTTATAAACCGAACTTCTCAGCTGTGACCCCCGAGAGGAGCAACTTATCAGGCATACTCTCTGCCCTCAACCTTTGAAACAAACACAGGGATAAAACAATATAAATAACAATGACTCTCTCTGCACCCAGTGCTAATCACATCTAAATAGCAACCGTTTCTATGACAGGGGTCACCTGCTACATGACTGTGTGGGAGCCAGAGCCTTTTAGCACTGCAAGGCTGTCCCAGAGGGGGCTGAAGTTTAGCCTCTGTTGGCAGCTGTCTCCATTTGGGAATAGGCTGCTCTGGACTATATCATCTATTATAGTACTTATAGTGTAGTAGAAAGACTTACAACAGGTCTGGAATTACATGTGTCTTGCTGAAACCTGAAATGAAAGAATAAAGATTTGGTGTCTATGTTGCAGTAAAGAATAGTTTCTATATAAGAATTTTTTGCATTTGTAGAGTCAGACTTGCCAATAAATATCAAGCTAACGCCTCAGTTTCGCCTATATTATTCTACACAAGCTGTTGAGGCTGTCAGAAATGTAAAACGCTTCACTTCCTGTATGGCAGAGGATGATTTTGCAGAGAGAAACATACCAAACACCAGGTGTACAGAATAGAAAATGCAAAACCTTTCCTGAATCAGCTATGGGGTAACAGATGTGCTCGGTTATTCAGTGAATAACAAACAGGGAATTAATGACGTGAACGTACCTTTGCTGTCTGACCTTTAGCCATAGACTACAGAAACCTCCTAGAACACTTTCAGAATTTAACTTCGTAAGTTTGAAATAATGCCAAACACCGGGCGATATGTATCATATAAGAAAGATGATAACGTCTGTTTTTTAATTCCAAACCACAGTTACGGGGGAAATTAAGTTACTAATCTGCTAGATATGAAAAAAATTTGAAAAGTTCCTCCTTTATCAGCAATGTGTAAACTAACATATCTTGTAAACTGATATGGTACAGCTGCTTTACATTTACCGGACCTGCATGACAAGTAGTGTGGATGGGAGTAGCACCACTAAAAGGCTTTGTGGAAACAAACACGTCATGTAAAGCTACTGTATATGACACAGACAGTGATGCAGAGTTATTATATGTTCACTTCTGGCGAAGCCTACTGTTGGTGAGATACACTACTAGACTACACTATTACTGTGCAATCAGGAAGTGATCAACAGGATGTGATGAAAGTAACAAACCGACAACAGCAGCAGTAACTGAACGCTAGCCTCAACAGCAGATTGTTTGGTCTCCTCAGTTCATTTTGGTATAAAGCATCACAAAGTGAAGTTGGTGAAACTTTTGTGTAATTTTATAACTGGCTGATGTTATGTTCACAGTTTAAAGAAGTAGGTTTTACTCTCAGAGAAAAAGCTTTCACTAGTGTAATACTTTACCATTTTAAAAATGTTTAATACACTCTTCTCTAAGTAACTATTATAACTGCTACCATTAAGATGTTAAATTCTCCTCCAGCTGTGCTTTATTATATTGTCATTCGTTATGTTTACACACCAGCCTCCACTTATGTGGAATATGAGGAATTGCAGTGTTTGAAAAATACATAATATACACTAATATCTGCTTGAAACTACTGAATACTGTGTTATAAACCATTCACTAAAAGTGACATTATTTTTATTGGCACCACCAAACTATTTCAACCGAAGGGCCACTAACTCACTAATTGTCCTGCTATGTGAATGGAAACACTGAAAAACCCTTAACCTTAGATCATAACTGAAAAGAGAAAATGCTTAATGTTTTGGCCCCTCTTTAAATAGGGCAGCCAAAACATTAGAAACATCTTTCTTCTATCATACTTCGGATTGTTTCAATTTGGGAGATTATAACCTTGTGAAAGTAGAATTCTTTTTTTCAGGAAAAACAGTCTGGAATTGTGCGAGGAGGGCGTCTACAATTTTTACTGGAGGAGTGTGAACACACCACAGTGATCTGAACAAATGACCAGCTACCATTTTCAGGTGGCACACCCGAAAATGCTATTTCCGTTATATCTCCATTAAGCACTTTGAAAGGTTGGAGCCTTTCAGTGTGGAGTTTGCATGTTCTCTTCAGGCTTGAGAGTGTTTATTCCCACAGTCCAAAGACATCTAGGTTAGGATAATAGATGACTTGATTTGCCCGTAGGTGCAGGTGAGAACTTGAATGGTTGTCCATCTCTAAGACTCGCTGTGACAGCTGAGGTCAGCTCCAGCATCCGCGAGCCCTTTACGGGATAAGCAGTATAGATAATGGATAGACTGGATAATGTGATAAAGGAGGAGTGTGTGAGATCACAGAAGACATTAGGATAAATTTGTGAGAACTTAGCCTTGCTCAAATTAATCGTGAAGTATTTTTAATTAGATGAGACTAGCCTTTTATAAGAACACAGTGAATTGACTGCTTCAAAAGCATCGACCTACCAGGAGTCTGTAAAGGTCTTGCCCAGTACCTGTTCCCAGTACAGTCGAATCTAATTCAAGCAGAGTTTACGGTATCTCTTCGAGTCAGGTTAGAAGTATGAGATGCAGAACTTTACAGTTTCTCATGTTGCTGATTTTAACTGTAAGTCATTCACTGTTCTTACTATTTGCAGCCAGCATCGTACTTTTAAAAAGACATACTCCTGAGAGCACATCACATGATCCAAGATTCTTTGTTCTTGTACTTTTTTCCTCCCTTTATCTGTGTCTCCTTGGGAAACAAATGATGCCTTCTCATGCTCTTCTCCTCCTTGTTCGCAGACTAACAAAGTGGAAGCTTACAATGCAGGAAAGCTGATGATTATGCAAATGACTGGAGACAAAGAGAGACTGACAAAAGGAGATAAATGAAAGCAGTAGTGGAGAGTGATATGTGTCATTTGGTGATGTCATGCATCCAAGCGTCCAGGGTGACAGCAGCAGTGGTAACAGCCTGAGTCAGAGGGTGACATCAACGCTACAAGCTGTCAGACAGGTTGTGAAAGGGCTTAGTCCCACGCTCCCATTGTCCTCTGGTTAATGCTGTTATTCAGCTTGTCACCGGCCTTACCATTTGTTAATCTGACCTAACACACAGTTAAACACAGGACAAAGACACACAAACAGCAAATTTAAAGGTCAGCACAGACAAAGGCCGGCGGAGAAATGCTGGCCCATGATACACCATCACAGCTTTTGTGAATGCAAAACAAAAAGTACACAATTTTCAGTGAGGTCAGGCAATGAAAGTTTACTACTATTACACTCCTACTACTACTACTATAGGCCTATAAAAAAGACAGAGGGAGGATGCCTAGCTTTCAGTTTTACTGAAACTGAACTGATCTTCGGAACCAGGCGGAGAAACAACAGTTAATGAATACCTTTTCGGTATATTAGGTGGTTTTCCACCACAGGAACACTGAATCATCTTGTCTTCCCAGAGCTTCTCGTAACCTGATGTTGCACGGTAAAGGTAGTTAGGGCCGGTTTGCTTTTCCATCAAGTTTTCTCTCTTTTCTTGTGCTTGGTTGTTGTTTACACCTGTCTATGTGTGTTTTTACACAATGTTTGTTATGGTAATGCTTCAGAGGAGACACTTTTTTCATTTATTATATGTCCTGCTTGAGCAAGCACTTTCCTATAACCAACCACAGGTGACAGCCCCACAAGCACCCTCCTTCCCCCAGCAAGTTCCTGGAATTTGATTTAGTACTACCTCCTAAGGTGCGCTAAAATTTAGCTCCCAGAATTTACGTCTGAAGCAGACTGAGAGCAGTGGAAAAAAGGATTTGAGCCCTTGGGGTAAAGTTCAATTCTGGCTTTCTGTTTTTATGTAGTGGAAGCCCACAATTTGTCACCTGTGCCTCCTCCTGAAGGTTAAAAGTAAAACCATTAACTAGATAATGGCACCATACCTTTTTTTTGAGTAACTCTGTTAAAATATAAATAGATGTTTTTATTAAATTAAAAGTTTTAGAAAATATACAGTTTCTTTATTGTCAACAAATCCCATTAAAAGTCCAAAACCAAATCTTATCCTATTAACAACTATTGCTTTTATAATGCTTGATATGTCTTATTCCTCTGTGTCAGTGCACCATTGGTGTCCAGAATTATTTAAAAAGAGAAACAGGAGCTGCATTGTTGCACTGAGTGACTTGTGCCTTTATTACCATGAATACTGACGCTGTGGTTGAGTCAGATTGATACGTATACCCCTGAGCTGTAAAAGCTCAATAAATGCTCCATAGCCTTAATCTGTTACTTCCACAGTTTGTTTTAATGGTTAAAAGCATTTTCACTAATGCATCTAACAACCTATCTGGATGACACATTTTACATGATGTCAAACTTACGTAATATAGAAAAGTTCAACCACATTATCTCCTCTGGCATCCATCCACATATACAGGGGGTGAGAGGAAGTGCAAATTGAGGGGAGGATGAGTAAAGGCGGAAGTGTAGAGGCAGACAGACACATAGACATACCGTGTTCTCCAGCTCCCACATTCAGTCAAAATACACCAGGCTTTGTTATATTTTCCAACCACACAATCCCCCATTATGCAGCCCCAGGCCACTGACAAACAAGACGTCTTTGGGGCAGATCAAGCTTGTTGTTTGTTCTTTGCTCACTGTACACAGAACTACAGATAAGTAGGGACATCATGAGTCAGTGGGCACATAAGGTACACAGGCTGGAGGCTGGTTTCAGGAAAACCATTTCAAAGAAGCACTGACCTTACCTGGTATTACACCTGTAGTGTTACAGAGGATTTCAGAATCAGCCTCTTTTGCAACCTACAGGTTTTATTAGTGAGTGTGTGGATGACATTTGTCATATAAATATCCATTATGTTTTCTTCACATTTGAAAAGGGGGAAACAAAAGTCATGATGCTCCTCTGTATAGTCACAACAACCTGTTGTGACTATAACACTTACCCATACAGATGGGGCAAAAAGGCGCTACAAATTAAGCATAAGGCATAATGTGAATCCAAATTAAAGATGTCCACATGTTGTAATACACCAAATCCATGCACTATGTTGCAGTTGGCTGGAGTGCCCCCTGCAGGAGGGGGCTATAATAAGTCAAGTATGAAAAAAGTGTTTGTTTTTTTATTGTGTTTTGTAATAAAACTGTCAATTTCATAGCTTTGGGACACTTTGTATATGTATATAAGTATATAAGGGTTACATATACTATACTTATAGAGCACTTTTCTTGAAATGCGTAATAAAGTAGCTTATCCATTCTATTCAAGAGTCCCAGTAAGTCATGATTGTGATTCAGTCTGCACAACAGCAGGACTCTAAATCTGAAGTAGCTAAATGGAGTTCAACCATCATTCTTTTTATTATGTATACCTGTGAGGAAAAAAAGACTACTGGGGCAAGCATCAATAAAATGTCAGTGGGACAAAATGTCTCATGTCTCAAAATGTCTCTCAAATGTATCATTCTGTCAGTTCATAGTTTTGATACAGCCAGAAGTATGTCAGCATGAATGGCCTGTTATGAAATTTGGTTCAGGCATTCATATCTCCTGCAGGATGAACTGCAATAACGGTGGTGACCCTGTAACTTTTCTTTGTGTTTGGCCTATGACCAAAAACTTTCAAAACCAAAGACAGCATGGAATACAGTATGTAATTTACAGCAATTAGTAGTTGCTACTTAAAATATCTTGTTTGTTAGCACACAGCTGTGTCATGTTGTGCTAGCATACACTCTCATAAAGCTGCTAGCTTACTGTAGCTTTAGTCCTGTTAACATCATTTACAAACTTGAGATGTGGGGTTTGGAAGAGGTTGGCATTTAAAAGGCAGGTGGTGTGGTGAAAGCTGCAGTGTAGAAAATGTAAGATCCCTTGTTTCAGAAATGATGACTGAGACTAAAAGTGTGAATATTTCAGCTCCTACTGCTTTTATTTTCACAACTGTTTTTTCTAGCTATTGTATAACTGCAAACCTAAATCACTTGAATATCTCCCTAAATCCAGATGTACACTTTTCAATAACCTGGAGGGCAGCACAACAAAAAGCCTGGTCACTATCAGAGGTTACAGAAACTCAAACTCAATACTCCAGTACAAGTGCAAGTACTTTTCTTGAAGGTACTCCACTCCAAATAGAAGTGCCACTTCAAATTCTTTGCTCAAGTTTGAGTACTAAGTACATACTCTAAAATGTACTTTAAGTACACAAATACAAGCGCTCCACTAAAAAATTGACTTCTCTGCACATCAGTCTGACTGATACTGATAAAAAAGTATTTTAAACACTATTGAACTTAATGCAGATAACATGGATGTGCAAGTCTAATCCAGATTCGTTCCACATGCATGTAAAATAAAATTGTTGCAGCCTAAATATTAGATCAAAATATACTGCACATTATCAGAATGATCTGTTATTGTTGCATTATACTGTAATTATTGATGCATTCATGTGTGAGCATCACTGTTGTTGCAGCTATTCAAAGGTGGGCCTAATTCTAACAACCTTAGATGGTTGATCCATAATATTAAATCATAATTTATTTGTTTATTATAATTTGTATTGAGAATCTATATTGCAGTATTTTAGTACTTTTCACCACTGGTCACTATGAATCTTAAGTTCAGATGGGATTGTCCCTTAGCTTTGTTGTAAAGTTCAATTTTAGATGCAACACTTCATTCTGAGTCAAAATCAAGATACTTTCAAGTGAACAAAAAAGAAAGAGCCTTCTGAAGTTATTATCTGTACATTGTGTCGTGTCTGTCATGCTTGTGTGAAGCATGTATGGAATTCTGTTGTGCTCCTTTTGACAATTTCCAAATCATTCCGACTTTTTTTCCACTGCATCTGTTGGCTGACCTCCACTCACCTTGTCACAACATTCGGATTGACGCTTATCACACTCATGCACACAAGAAATTAAACCTCCAGCTTCAGGTCAGTGCTCTGCTGGTCAAGGCACTTTGCATTTCAGAGTCTTTACAAAGCTGCTCCCCACTGCTTGTCTTGTCTGCTTCTCAGACAAGCAGTGCAGAGCAGTGCGTCAGGAGTTAAGTCCTGTGTAATTATCTTATTTCAGTAATTGTCCAGTCTCCAGTGAAGATCAGACATAAATATACATAAAGGAATAAGCTGTTTATTCCAAAGCCAAGATTTTATTCAATGCTGGATAAGTAGAGCAATCTTCGAAGTTGAGAGGATCAGTTTGTGTTCCTCAGCCTGATTTTTTTTTCACAGTCAATGCACAGCAGAGAAAGCTCCTGGTCTTGGCGCATACACTGAGCCGAGCGTCTCCCCAGAAATCAGCTCACAGTCTTTATTCTCCTAATACATTATTGAAAGCTATTTTTGCAGCTGCACTCCGAGAACAAAGGTATCGGAGTTGTCGCTTTCAACTTCACAGACGCGACAGTGAGGATATTTTGGGAAACTTTTTTTTTCTTTTTCCTCTCCCTGAAGTTTCACAAGAATTGCCTCCCCTCAAGCATTTTCTTCTTAGTATTTGCCAGTATCATGAATGTGTTGAAAGCCTTTTGTTAACATACTGTTCAATGTGGCCATCATAGGTTTGGAGTACACCCATTATACACTAGTCTTTCTGAACCAAAGCAAATGCAATTATGATGAGACTTGAAGCTGACATATGTAGGATTTTCATTCATGAGTTTCTCTTTCATTTGTTTGTTTGATCTTCAGTCATATTTTGAAGATGGCTCTGACTTCATCCTCGTGTTGTCCTGTTTTATCTCCCTCCTCGCTTGCAGCGAGCAGCACAGGCAAGCACATCAGTCCAAATTGCATGGCTGAATTGTCATGCTCTCTCTCTCTTTTTCCCTCCACTCTCAAACCATACCAGACTTCAAATGTCTTGTAGTATTACTGAGATGTTACACTGTCACTGTGCAAGTCTGGATTTTAAGTTACAAATCCTCAGAGGCCTGCAGACCAACCAAGCGAGACCCTGAGTCACCAACTGCAGAGTGTGTCTCTATGTGTGTGTATTTGTGTTCAGAGAAACTGTGTAAAACTACAAGAGAAGTGAAAACTTAATTATTGTCGACCTTACACAACAAAGCCTTTATACACGAGGCATAAAATTAAAACATCTCACATTACATGATTTGTGTATTTATTTTCTCAGCAGTAAATGGATTTAGTCTGCAACCTGCACTGATGATTAATTACACAATTATTACGCCTGTCGTTTCACAGTGGGGTTAGGCTGAAGACATCAGTACATTTCTCCCATAGTGAGAGGAGGTTTAAAGGGCCTGTTAGAGTCATCAGATCAACAGAAAAAGATTTTTTTTTACCTGATCACATTTACAGTCCACTATGTCCCAACAACATTGAGGTGCACTCCTAGGTCAACATAAATCATTATTTGACCCAGACTGAGCACTGAACAAGCTGGTAAAACCAGTGGAGCTGCTCAGCGGCCAGTAGCACCAGTGGATGCACTTGCTAGCTTGCAAATGTGTAAGAGTCCCTCCACCTGCTATTTTCTCTCAGGCAGTTGCAGTAAACAAGTTTGATCTTAATGAACAGGATAAGTACAGTACAATTGCATAATCCCCACTAGTAATCATTATGAGAAATAAAGCTAATGTCTCTGTGAACTGAATGGAGTTTGTAATTATTGTACAGTAGAAAGAAAAAGTAATGGCACCATTTGCAAGTTCTTGATTTTCTGCATAACTTGTAAATGTGTGTATGGGACAAGAAACATTTTTAAGATTACATGAGTGTCATGATTTTTGATGTTTAGGATCATTGTCCTGCTGAATCACCCACCACCATCTTACATGAACCCTCTTAAGTTTGTATACATTCACACATTGCCATAATGTTTCTATTGCAGTGAGCATACACTCAAGCAGCACTGTGAGAGTCATGTGCTTTGACTTCTCAGGTGCCTTCAAGACCATCCAGCCCCACTTATCTGCTGCAGAATTGCAGGAAATACAGGTTCACACCAACACTGTAGAGTGGATCAAGGTCTAGCTCACTGTGGCGGTGATGAGCAGCACTGGTGCACCTCAAAAGACTGTACTGGCACCATTCCTGCTTACATTCTACACCTCAGAACTCCACTACAACTCAGGAACCTGCCACCTACAATATGATGACTCCTCAATCGTTGGCTGCATCAGTATTGATGAGGAGTACAGACACCTGATAGAGAGCTTGGTTAAGTGGTGCAGCAGTAACTGCTTAAAGCTCAGCATCACTAAAACCAAAGAACTGATGGTGGAATTTAGAAAGAGCAGGAAAATCCCAGTCCCACTCACAATCCTGGGAGAGGATGCAGAGATAGTTGATAGTTGTCTTCCTCAGGAGAATCTCTACACTTTTCACTCCACCCAACCGGTCGAGGCAGATGGCCGCCCCACCCTGAGATAACTCTGATGTAATTTGGCGCTATATAAATAAACTGAAGTTGAAATTAAAGCTTTGGTCTTTTGACATGTGCGACCAGCTATTGAAAATGTTTTATCAGTCTATAGTGGCTAGTGCTCTGTTCTTTACTGTTACGTGTTGGGGAGGTGGCATCAATGCTGGTGAGGACAACAGACTGAACAAGCTTGTAAAGAAGGTAAAATCTGTACTTGGACTAGAAAAGGACAGTCTGGAGGCTGTGACAGAAAGAAGGATGGCAGACAAGATTAGTGCTATCCTGGACAATCCATCTCACCCGCTTTATGATGAACTGTGGCAGATGGGAAGGTCATTCAGACGCAGACTGATTCCACCAAAGAACAGACAGAACGCTTCAGGCGATCTTGTGTGCACACTGCCATTAGACTGTGGAATAAGATGTGTGCACAATCTCAACAATAATTACAATAATTCAACCATTTTTTTATTGCTTTTTACATGTTGCTGTAACATGCAAATTTTCCCATTTGGGGATCATTAAAGTCTTATCTTATATATGCAATGGGACATAGAGATAGCAAAAACCTTAGGTGTGGCTAAATGTTGATGATTGTAGAATCCTTTCCTACACAACATCAACAGAAGCCAAGAATACTCTAGAGAAAGTAGGCGTCACCTCAGTGCATTATGATAGATGGATAATGACCCTAAACATATTGCGAAATCAACTCGACTCTTTGTAGGCAAATGAAATATTCATCAATGGCCATCAGTCACCTGATCTCAACCCAATAGAGCAGCTGTTCAACTACTTAAGACAAACCTGAAGGCAGAGAAACCTACCAACAAGCAGCGACTGAAGGTGCATGGCTTCAGTGAAGGCCTGGCAAAGCAACTCCAGGGACGAGAGGCAATTTGTTGATGTTCATGGGCTCCAGATTTTATCCAGTAAATGAATGCAAAGGATTTTCATTCAAGTATTAAAATACTAAAATATTGCTATATTTACAATCATGCCACTGAAAATTGAGGTACTCTGTTTAAAATGGCTGTAATTTCTAAATGATATATGCCATATTTCTGTGAAACCTCTTAAAATAAAGCTGAATGTCTCCACTTTAATCACATCTTTTTATTTCTGATTCATTATATTTAATATGTAATAGTTGCAGACCATCATATTATCACCCAGGACACTCTGCTCCAGGTTCCTGCTGCTGCTTTGGCAAAATTAGCTGATGGTTGCAATAGGAACATTTTGTTGTTGTTTGTAACCCTTCCTGATCCCTGATGGGCAATTATATCTATGTCTAAGATCAGTGTTCACCTTTTTGTCGACCAGAATCAGGGAGAAATTCCTTCCTGGAAAAAAAAGGCACTTGATGGCAAGTTGTGGTGAGAAAAAGGGATATAAATTAAATATATTATTACTCTAGTG
>OMLM01007462.1:98466-126989 GCA_900302695.1 Helostoma temminkii
CTGACTTTGTGAAGGTTAAGTTTTAGTAAAATATGGCAAAACAAGTCCTGAAATGGAAAAGATGTGTATGAACTCTGTGTGGCTACACAGGAGGTTAACAAAGGAGGAGCTGGAGCGACGCAGCAAAGAGAATCTGCTGTCTGAGGTGGGAGGAAAAGCTCTCGAGGCTGAGGAGCAGGTGAAAATCTTAAGGCAGCGCATTAATGAAATGGAGGAGCAGATGAGGAAGACTGAGGAAGTCTATAAAGAGCAGGTGGATGCTTAAGCTTAATATTAAATCGGCAAATACTGAAGAAACTGACATTTGAATGCTGATTGAATGTCTTTTATTTTTTTTAGATAAAAGAACAAGAAAACAAAACGCACTCAAACTGGGTATGTTGAAACTATTTGTTCATGTATGCCAGTATGCCCTATATGGATATTTAAGCTGCTTTCACACATGCACTCCGGACTATCTCCAGGTAATCATGTACAGAATTCTCTCGAAATTGCATTTTCGCACATTCAGCACCCATCTGGACATAATCCTTTTGAAATGCATTCACATTTCAGGGGAAATAGTCCGTTTGATATCGATAAGGGAGGGTCTCTGTGTAGAGAGTGCAGGAGGCACGACGTGACAAAAAGTTCACAGCACAAATCAGCTGTGTTTTGTTTACAGCATCAAAGCAGAGTCAACAACATGATTAGAAATGATGCGTAACATGTATAACCTCAGTTTCATGGATAAGAGAAGCGTGATACAACAGCAGGGGAGC
Organism: Helostoma temminkii; assembly: GCA_900302695.1. Lineage (NCBI taxonomy): Eukaryota > Metazoa > Chordata > Actinopteri > Anabantiformes > Helostomatidae > Helostoma > Helostoma temminkii. The sequence continues at coordinate 99,228 of OMLM01007462.1, forward strand.
GCCCACTCTCTTGCTATGAATACCCAGAGAATTACCGGCTGTGTTCACACCCAGGCTTACGCAGACTTTGTACTGGGGGCTGGCAGGAAAAAGTCAGTGTCTGTGTGACCGTGGGTGTGAACACAGCTAGTAATTCTTTGGGTATTCAACATCCAAGTTAACTCCGGGTTTGCATTGACACATGCAGCCAGAGGAAAGTCCGGGGAAAGTCCAGAGTCCAGTGCATGTGTGAAAGTAGCTTTAGATTACTAATAAGCTAAGGCCCGATTCTTGTTGCATACTAATTGTCCTGAATGTGTCCAGGTGAATGCTCGTAATGCAGAGAGAGCTCTGAATCAAGAGAAGCTTGAATCATCTAAGCTCCGTGAGAAGTAAGTGTTACCAGAATGACTACAATTGATTTCTAGTGTTTGGGTTTTTGTTGTTATGGCTCAACTAAAACATCACTTGTCTGTGTCTAACCTCTTCATAGACTGGCTGTACTCACCTCCCAGCTAAATGAGCGCCGTGCTCCTCTCTTCAGACCCAATTCTGGACAACCTGCAGGTCCTCGCCAAGGTAAGCCCACCGCATCCACTGCCAGGACAGTTCCCAACATAGAGAGTTTTTAATAAAGGATATTGTGATGTTGCAAACAAAGTCTAGTTTTTATTTTCTGTCATTCACTTGGCTTCCCGCTGGAGAGCCTGGAAGGCAGTTGCTCTTTCTTTGCTAAATAGATGATTTGATCATAACAGGTGATTCATATGGGCCCTCTCCTGTGAGTGGGGGCGCGCCATCCCCTCCACTAATGATAGAGGGTCCCAGGCGCCCTCCTTCTGCCCCAGTGGGGCGACGAATTGATCCATATGGTGAGTCCAAGTGGATTCTTCCACTGTTAAATTTTCAGTACAGTTGGACCTCATCCTCCTGCTACAACCTCATGTTCTTCAATCTTTCTCTTCTTGCTCATCTGACTGAATTCTTTTTACCTCTTCCACCTTCTTGAGTTTTTTTCCTTTTATTTCTTCCCAGTGTATTTCCTCCTGCATCTTCTTTGTACCTTTGTCTTCGGCTCCTGTTTTGTTTTGACCATTTAAAAAATGTTCTTTTTGGGACAAAATGAAATTCACCTTTCTTTCCTTGTCATTGTCCTGAAAACATGTTTTCTCAATCAGCTTCATACACCAGAGTCTTGATGAATGACACGAATGAAAGAGATTTTAATGTGAAACTTTTCCGGGACTTTAAACTCATCCAGAATGCTTTGCTTCTCCTGCACTTTCCCCAGAATGTAGAGATGTCGTTTCTGTGGTTTAACTGGAAAAGTGCAATAGACCGAATCCCGACTGTTCTTCAGTGTCTTGTCTTTGTCTCCCCAGGTCCACGGCCTCCCTCAGATCCTCATGGCCGTTATGCTGAAAACAAACACATCTCTGGGATGGGTATGGCTTCTGCTGTCTCTGTATTTAAAATGGTTCACTTTAACCTTATTTTTTCTTTTTTTTTATGACACTTGTTGTGTTTCCTCTCCTTCAGACATGATGGGCCCCCGCAGCTCATCACCTGCCAACATGGATGCATCTGTAAGTGTTTTTGATTCTGGTCAGGCTAATTTTTCTTCCCTCTTCTGTCTGTAGGACACAAGCTATCTTCATGTCCATTATGTATGTCATTGATCTAAAACAGACAGAAGCAGTAGATCCACAGATTAAAGCAGAGACAGAGGCTGAGGCCTCCAAAGAGAGTCCAGAGCCAGTGAGTACAGAGGTTGTCCAGTCTGTGGGCTTGGTGTGAAGGTGTATAAACTCCACCTAAACCTGGATTTGGGATCAGATTTAAGACAGTTTTGCTTCACTGGGGCTAACTGCACTTTTTGGGCTGAGTGTGTGGTTTCACTTGTCACAGCACTGATGGATTGTTTTCATCATGTTTAAGCTTCAGCCTAACTGAACTGAAAAATGTAAAAGCTGCAAAAGTATGTGTGTCAGATGTCAAGTGATGGGATGAAAACCAGTTTCACAAAGAATCATGGTGTGTGGTTACTGGTCATGTGATTGCACCCTGGCTAAATGCACTTTGTTGGGAGTGAACTGTGTGGTTTGTGGAGGTCTTCGGTGCATGACTAAAATTTTAATGCATCTGCACTCGGCTCACAGGAAAATTATGAGGACTGCACTTTAAAAACAGCACACTCCCTTTCTCATTGTATTCCTTCTGTCTTTTTCAGGGTCCTGGATCCTTCCTGGCATCTCCAATCAGGGACTCACCTGGACCTATGGTCCAAGGACCTCCACCTGGATCTGGAGCCCAAGACCCACTCCTGCCTCCTGGACCCCCTGGTCGTCTGCCACCACCCGGACTTTACAGACCTCCACGACCTGGACTCTACCACCTCCCACCTGGACCCCATGGTCCTGTTCCAAATGTACCTCCTCCTCTCCATGGACCCCCACTACCAGCCAACGGACACCCAGGTATGCCATTGCCTGGACCAGTGGGAGGAGAATTTGGACCTCGTCCCATCAACGGACACTCATTCCTCCCCAGACCAGGCCCTGGCCCTATTATTGATCCTCGGGGTCCACTACCACCACATTTCCGCCCACCTCTGCCTCATCAATTAGGGCCAATGCCTCCACCAACTGGTACAGTCTGCCTTCTGTCTTATTTGTGTTCGTACTGAGAAATGCTGGGAAGTTGCTTTGTTTTTTCTGTACATTTTGAGTCTATCTGTATCAGAGTTTTCATAAACAAAGTGAAGGTGTGTTGATATCATGTCGGATTTGAAAATTGAGACGACTGTTTTGACTCACTACACAACTTTTCCTGAACAACTACTATTGTGGTCACAGTCACAGGATAAATACTACATCAGTGTGGTAGTGAGACTAAAATGTCCTTTACAACTAATGGATACTATACCATCAAAGTATTCAAATCTGTGTATTAAAACTACTGTGTAACGTGAGATGTTTGTCACCCTCTCACTGTATATCTTCTTATCCCATAGGCCGTGGACCTATTGGACTGCGTCCACCCATCCCTCCTGACATGCGTTTCCCAGGACTACATAACCACACCGGCCCACCAGACATGCTTCCAGGTGTCCCACCCTATCCTGCTGATGCTCCACCCAGTGCTCTCAGAGGCTCAGCGGGAGCTCACAGTGGCCCCGGACAGGACCTGCATATAAGGCAGGAGGCCCCTCAGGACTCAGTGAGGCCAGCGATGGTCAAGCCTTAACAATGCCACCAGCTACAGCAGAGGACCTGAACAGCTTTTTACCCTGAACCCATCATGTTAACAAACCAGATCCAGTCTAAACATAGGTCATGATTATTTTCATATTTTAGTTTCAAAATAAAAAAATGAAAATGTTTATTTCAATTATTTTAGAAAACAAATGGTCCTAAAATTAAAGTATCATCAAAAATTATGTGTCTGAAAAAATGTCAGAAGGGTTGCCACTTTTTTAAACAGCTTATTGTGCAATAACAATTCATTATCTGCCATAGGATTTTCATTTGTGTTCATCTTTAAAAATATATATAGCAGTGATTTTTAAGGGGCAAGAATTTTTTAACGTCATTTCCTGTGGAAATTATTTTTTAAAGAAAGGAGAGAGTAGCTTGTAGCATTTCAGGAATACCACAGTTTTCCCAAAGGTGTTGCTTTAGAATGAACTGCTAAGCAAATGTGTAATTTGATGGCCAGATGTATAACTTATTTTACTATGTTGGTAGAACTTTTAATAATAAAGAATGTAAAAGCAGCATGTGTTCTATCCACTATTTACACTTTTGCACAATATGTGTGTGTTAAGGCCTTAATTTAAAGGAAAAAAATAAGACATACATCTGTGCTGTTACTGAGAACATTGTTGGTGTAAACATTAAGCTTCTACTGCTTAATGTGCTGTTGCAGTGGGCAACTTTGCACAATTTGCTGTCATTCAGATTCAGTTTTATCATTTAAGTTTTAATATAAACAAAATACAGGAGGCTTTGCTGCTGTGTTCAGGACATGAAACTAGGGCCTCGTTACTTTTTATTCGTCACTGTTCTCAAAAAAAACTCAGGGATGCTTTAACAGTTTCATGTGTTGCTTTGTGACAAGACCTGGTTATTTAGACACAATGCTTCCAGGTAGTAGTAGTATTGTAGTACTGGGTGTGTCAGTGTGGTGCTTGAATAGTCTGATTCTAAATGTATCCTGCATCCAAACGAAGAGACACTAAAGATTTAAAAAAACATATTTTATTTACCTGTCTTTAGGTGTACCTAGTCATGCAGATTGTTTTGGTTTTATTCACAGCACCTTTTTTTTAAAAATCCGCAATCCCTATTCTGCTGAGTGATGGAGACACTGATTTGAGAAAGAGACTTGTTTTAAAATTCATCCTTAAATACTGTAAGTACCATAAATTAGATATTGTTCATCTCCATCATGTTAAAATGGAAGCAAAGATCTCAGGGAGGGGCATTCAGAAACTTTTAAATTTTTTATTTATTCATCTATAAAAGTATGGACATAACAGTGCTCCCATTATAGCAAATCATGTTTTTAATCTGTTTTTAAATAGTGCTGTGCTGTGTAGATTGGTTCATTAGGATAGTGAGAGTATGAATGTGAGTTCACACCATTTAAACCTGTGAAAAGTTAAATGTATATATTCGGTGACTCAGAGGAAAGCTGTAGAAGTCATTAAGAAATCTGAATAAGAATATCATGAAATACACATTATCGCTAGTTTTGGAAAAGACCGTCCAAAGCCTTCATAGAAATGTAGTAACTACTGTAGGAGCAACAAAATAAGTAGCATTCATGTTCCTTAATATTTTCATAAATCACACAATCCTCTGAATGAAATTCTTTATCACACTGCCTGGTTTGTAGTTTATTACAAATTAAAGATTTGTAAATGTTTGATACAATTCCCCTTTGTCAGCAAAACTAAAACACTCCTACCACATCATAGCACTTCATACTATACATACACACATTCAGTTAGTGTAAATTAATCAATGTACAGTCTTGAATATTGATGTTACAAAAATAAAAAATACAATGTAGATGTTTTAGTAAAGAAGAGTCAGAATGGAAATAAAGCTAAATGCAACTTCATTTTTAAAAAGTCCTTTATAACGAGGTGATATGAAAATTAAAAAAAACAAAAAATTCAAAAGAGTAGTGGGCTTTTCTGAGTTAAAAAATACTTTTTTAAAAAGTCCAAGAGCACATATCTGTCCTGTGACTGCCAGTAAAGATACATCCTGTAGAATACTGTAGTTCTATATTAAGTCATTCAAATATAATGTATATTAATAAACACTCTACATAGAACATTTGATATGCAAAGTAGAACTAATTTCCTGGCAGGTAATAAACATCTGTGTAATCCACTTTAGTTCTGCTTCTTTAACTGGTGTTAAACATCTGGGCCACAACCAAAAGCTCAGGTTATATACAGAATACACTTCTACAGCATGCAAACCATGCTGCATCCATTTTACTCTTTATCAAAGTTTATGCAACATTGAAACTAAAAGTAAAACTTAGTAAATGTACTAAGCGTTAACACTGGAATCAAATTCCTTCAGGGTTAAAATCATAAAATAAATATTCAGAGTGTGAAAATGTGTCAATTAAATAACAGTTTGTGACATTTGGACAAACACAACCTTTAAAAATTATTATTCTAAAATGCCAGCTACCAGAACAGAAAGTAGAGGCATCTGGTCGAAGACAAACCACTGTAAAGTCAACAAAACTGCACAATTTTAACATCATGAATGCCACTGCAAAATCCAATACTGCTAAAACTAAAATATTATGGAGTCTGGAGTTTGCCACTGTGACTTTTTTAGTGTTTAATTATCACAGAGGTTAATTTTAATCTGAAGAAGTGATGCGCTGGCCAGACGCCTGCCAACAGAAAACAACTTTAAAGCCGCACTCATCAGTGTTAATTATTATTATTATTAATGTGTCAGATGACTACATGTAACATGAAAGGTGTCATCAGTTTGCATCTTAGTGTTCAGCTTGCTGTTGTGGTGTTTCAGCTTACAATCTTAATGGTTTAGTTCAGTTTTGCCACTACCCTCAGCTTGTTGCTAGTTGAAGCTGTAAAAACCCACTGGACACTACCTGTTTAAACAACAGAGCTTTTAGCACCTAAAAAGACAGACATTTCCCTTGTGGCTGGAGAACAAAACTGACTTTATAAATTGGACTTTTATTAATTAAAACACGACTTTATCAACTTGAAAATACTGTGTTCACGGTACACCTTGTACCTACTGTCCAAGTGGCAAAAAATTAGAAGCAACATGCCGATTAATATTGAAAAAAAGCACAAAAATAGAAATGTTAAAGGAGAAAGAAATTGTGAGATGTAATATAATAGTTGGACACGTTAATAAGACTAAAATTATAATAATATTAATAGCCTTTTTCAAATTATATTTTAAGAGTGACTACCTATAACTGATTTATCGATTGGTGAGTTTAATTGCTTTATAATTGTACTTTATTAATATTTTTATGAATCATAATTTAAATGCAATTTAACCAGTTTGTTATTTGTTTGCAACTCAGTTATGAAATATCTGATTATAACATAAAACTTTGACATTGACAAGTGTCACAGAATTCAAGAATGGACCTTCAGTGACGTGATGGAGCAAACAACCTGTTGCTGTTTGAATGTTATTAATTCAGGGACTGGTTTGCAGACTTTGCTATGACTTTCCCAACAAGTCAATTTTTTGTTAACTACCTAAACAGCTGCGCTTCACGTTTCATGGCCAAAGTTCAACATTCAACAATTCAATTCAAACTCCATAAAATCTTATAGCAAATTAAGCACCTGCAATAGCTCATGTTGTGTCCCATTTCCCAAAACCAGTGAGCTATGGAAGACTGGAAATAAGGTGATTTAGCCGTTTCGATATATCGCTGCCGTCATACAAAACCTCTGCACTTCCACAGGGGTTTTCCATTTTTAGAAAAGGGTTTGCTGCAACAGAAGAGGATACACACGACAAAAAAAGATAATACAAATGAAAAACTAATGTGGTGGTACGTGCAGATGTGTCATGTTTGCGTCAGTTTGTTTACTTTCTTCATATACTCAGAAAATTACAATGGCCTTGATTTAGCACTGCTGCATCTGATGAGGCGGAACGTCACAAGGAGTCGGTTCAAAGTTCAAGGCGTGCTCAGACTTAGCTGTCCTTGTGTAATGTCTGATGAAGATGGAGATAAAGTGGTTTCTTTGTTAGGAGCTGCAGTTTCTTCCTCTTGAAGTCCGTCGGCTTCTTGTACCTGAAATCCAAGAAGGTACAATTTGTACTTTGTCGTCCAAGAAAAAAAACCAAAAACACACACACACACACACACACACACACACACACACACAGGACTTGGCCCAGCCTCAGGAATATATGTATAAATGATTCCTTCAACAGAGGAAATTTTGATCAGAGCTGCTGCTGCGAGGCGGTTGTTTGTGGACTAATGACGCTTTTCTGTGCGCAGACTATCACTCTTTCTCCAGGCAGGGGGCGGAAGAGAGAGAGTCTTCAGCAGAGCAGCAGCAGACCAGAAATCTGCTCTTCCCCTCACCACCACCACCACCTCTGCCGCTGCGTAATCAGGCAGGTCCAGGGCTGAAGCGCACCGAGCCACACAGCGCTTTGCTTATTGATAAGACTTCTTGGAAGAAGTGGACTGCAAACTACCGTCCGACGTTATTTCAGCCACTCTGGGTGTGAGCTGGACTTTAGGAACGCAACACGGTTAAAGAAATGAGTCGCTTGACTACTGGAAGAAAACAAGTGGATTTTTTATTTATTATATCTTAAAAATCAGAACATCGTTGGAACAATTTCAACTTTACTCGCTTTTTGAAGCTCCTGGATTAGTGAATCTTGTGAAGGTTGGACCTTTGTGGCCTGGAAATGTCGTTAAGGCTTTTGTTTGTTAAATTTATTGCGGTCCACTTGCGTTGACAGCCTGAAAACGCACACTTAAGCGCACGGTGGACTAAATAAGCGGCGAACTTGGAAGTGTCTTATTTATTCAACACGTTGGAGTTTTGTTTTAACTTCGGGGCCGCTGACCCAACACGGGCGCTTTCTTCCACTTCGCATATCTGTGCCGGAGAGACAACCGTGTGCACTGACCGTTTACGCGCGCACAGTTCCGCAGGGCGAGCCGCTGTCCACCCGCGCGCAGTGCTGAGGAGAGAGGGACTCTCGCGCTTCCATAAATGCCCGGTCCGTCGAAGAGGCTCGAGGCTGATGAGCAAGATGAGCTCGTGGGTACAGCTGCTGCTCGTGGTGCTGGCGGCGTGTCTGCGGTTTGGCGCAGCCGAGGTGAGTTTGCGTCAATCACAGTTTCAATCAACTTTGCGACAACTTTTTCCCGACAATTGAAAAAGCTCATATTTAACAGTGCATGTGATGATTGTGTTTTTATCTCTCACGCACATTATACTTTAATTATGAGCAACATTATCTAGAACACGTTCTTTCTCTCTAACACAACAGAGCGCACGGATCAACATCATAATCAAACCCAGATGATTTTTTTATGACTAGAATTTGTGCACCTGCTTCAATCTACTGTCATAACCTAAAGCAGCCGTTTCCTTCAGTGCTTCTGAGTCGGGTGGTGGGAATTCTTGCAGAAAATAACTGTTATTCCTCCCATTAAGTGGCGTCATGAATGGATGCCCAGGGGCAGACGCATGCAGAGGTCGCCCTTTGTGGGTGATGAGCCAGGAAACAGAGGCTGCCATGATAGGCTCTGTTACAGCTGGATGCTCCACGTGGTGAAGTGATGCATTAATGGATGCTGCTCCAGATGTTGAGCAAGATCATAAGTCAGTCAGTGAGCACCATCATCGCTGTACCATCATTACAGAGAATCCATACGTTTCTAACCTTGATGCTTCTTTTGTGGATGTCTAGACGCAAAAACAACTTTTTTAAAACCCATTTTTATCTCAATCATGCAAGTAATTAGCTTGTTAACGCGGTTTTCACCTCCAGAGAATCACTTCTGCACAGCCAACCCGATAAAATGAACTTTAACCTTTGTGGAAATGAACTGACGGCAGTGAGATATGGAGACAGGATAGATGGACAAAGTGTGACAGTGTGCTCAGGTCAAACAGGAAGTCAAAACCTAACCAAAGGTCCCGGCTAGGTCAAGTATGGTTTGATGATAAGTGACATTGTTATGTACGCTGTAGATATGAAGTCTATAGAAGACGTTGAGATGCAGAATGATTTTATCTGCCTTTCTGCCTCCAGTCAGATGGAATCTGTCTTTCTGTACTCTGGCAATTCATTGCCACAATGAACTTTAAGAGTTTAAACACAGTTAACAAGACAATCATGTGTAGAGGACAATAAAACAAAACCAAAAAAGAAGAGGGCCAACCCTTTTTTCATGGCATCACTGGAGTTTGCAGCTTCTGCATGTGCAACTTTTAACTCTCAACTGTTGTATAAAACACACATTTCCTGCAGGATATGAACTGTTAATTCAATATACTGTATAACTCATTTACATTACAAACCTCCTGTATCACGTGTACACTCATTCTTCCTTTAATGCAGGGCATGTATACCATCACCATGGCTACTTCACACAAACATAGGTTTTATGTGAAACATACTGTAGCTATGATGGACGACTTTAAATTCCTGTCTTTTTATTTATGGCTTCTGTAGGTACCACATGTAAAGGAAAACTCTAAATTGACAGGTGAAGTGGTTTAGAGGGGAAGAGTTAAAAAAGCTTTGGGATTCCCCAGGTTGTAGTGTGGCAGCTGTGAAACCATGAAGTCACATAATAATGTTCTTTTAAAAGAACCTCATGATAAGAGAGTAGCTTTCAAACACATCTAGACCTGAGAGCGAGTGATGAATGAAAAACCTGCTGAAGTATAAAATGCTATGTAAAACCAGCAAATGCATTTAGAGGCAGGTTGTTAAAGAGGAAGCCAACACAAACTCATTATACACTTAATTGCATCACACACCTCTTTGGGATTCGTTTATTTATAATATATTTATTCACAGATTACATCATTGTGCACGTGTGGGCATAGTTTCAGACTACATGTGAAAACTAACACGTGCTGTGGCTGCTGCGCCGGCAGCAAACTCAACCCACTAATTATGTACGATTAGATGTACCCTCTCATCCTCAGCCCACTGCAGCCGCTGCCTATACCTGGCTTTCCTCAATGTGTCCAACAGGCCTTTAGGGGGTGGGAGCTTGCTTCAGGTGATAAGTGCTGGATTGTGTCAAAAGTACACAATCAGCGAGGTTATTGCACAATGTAGAGATCAGGTCTGTTGTAAAGTAGAGTTTCTAAGATGTGGTACTGCACAAAGTCGCCTGCGTTGCTGTAGATTAACATTAGGCTGTCGTCATGGTGCCTGATCCAACAGCTGCTTCTATGCTTCATCAGCAGAAGCTAATTATTTGAAACAGGATGCTCCAGATGCAGCTGGATGGGAAGAAATAGTTTCTTCAGACTCCTGCTAAGGGGAATGAATATTTGCACTTGGCTCACTGACTCAACATTTGGCATTTTATGGGCAACTACTCAGTTTTGTGGTAGTTCACAGAGCTTCTTTAAGAGAGAAATGACATTAGACCCAAGATTTAACACTACACCTTCCTGAGACTTATATTATTAGTAATTTTAAGTTTTGTTGGTGTGAAGAAACATGCGATTTGATGACTTCACCTTGGGTTTTGGTAAAGCAATAGGTATTTTTAGAACATCTTGATATTTTAAAAGCCTAAACAATTAATTGATCGGGAAAATAATCAACAGTGAATGAGTCAATAGTGAAAATCATCATTAGTTTCTTGTGAGTGTTAATTACAGGACGTATCTTCTTAATATCTCGATATCCTGCATGCAGCACATTGAACATTATGAGTGTGTTTACACATCCTGTCAATCTGCAGAGTAAATTTATTTACATTTGTTTTGTTTAAAATTTCCTGCTTAGACGCAAATCGTCATGACAGCAGGCACCACTGTGAACAAAGACACACATCCTATAATTAGCATCAGACATAATTAACCGAGCAGGCAGGTTCGCTCCATAGGCAATAGGAGGAAATGATCATGATGACTCCTCAGGGGCATCTGTGTAAAAGAGATGGAAGAGTTGTACAGCTGGATAAAATGAAAAGCACAAACAATAGGCGAAGTCAGTATCATACAGTAAAGGCAGGACGAGAACACATGTTCATGGCTGCTTCCTTTGGCTAAAATCTGCTTTGTGACAGGACTTATTACAGTCTCCAGAAGCAGAGAAGTGTGAATACACACCGGACTGGCCTTAAAGTTGTCTATATTTAACAAAAGGTTGTGGAACACATATCACATATTGCATGTTATTTATGTTCATTTTAATTCAAATAGTCAAAATATAATGTACACAAGCCAGATTACATTTACTCTCTTCTTTAATTCCATCTGAGTCAAGCAACTGAAGCACATCCGCCACATTTCAACCAATATGATGAAGAGTCTCGAACCACCTCTGATCCTTATTCCATCTTAACGCGTCTTTTATTCATCCATTATCCCTCTCTTTTTCAGACGCACCTCCCTTCTCTCCTCTTCTGTATCACTCCTTCCCCCACTTCCTGACTCCTTCCTGACTCCTTTGACCCCTAAATGTTAGCAGATGAGAAGACACAACGCCAATAGTCATTCACCCTCCTCTTAGTGACCATTGTGTGTCTGCTTTAGTTAATACTCCTGCCCCCTCCCACAGCTCTCTTGCGCATTAATGACCAGGGGGGTTAAACCCACAGTCAGTTCATAGAAAGACAATGTGGAGCTATTTCTTGGTTTTTGGTGTGGTGGTATTGAAATATTTGATCAAATCAAAGGTTATATCTTATCCTTTTGTTATCAACAAACCCCATTAGAAAAACTAATCCAGAAATGAAGACAAAACCTGAAAGTTTTAAAGCCCACATGCCACCAAACTCTGTTGTCTTCCAAAAGCTAATTAATAAACATGAAAGCCTCAGTGTCACACTGGAGTTAGTGTAGACAGTTGTTATGGCCCCGACATTTGAACTGTAATCCCTTATAGAACTGAAGGTTGGGAAAAATGAAAAAATGAAAGTGTTTACAACCTTTCCCGGACTAACCCAACTTAAATCTAGATGTGCTAATAGCAGCTAATAACAGCAGGATCAAGTAACTAATTTGGGGTTTTAATTTTTCATATAATGGATAAAATTCACATGACTCAGTTTAGCTGCATACTAGAAACTTTAGTGACATGTTGAGATGGTCTGTTTTTCCATAATCATGGTTTAAGATGGCCCAGAGTGATGTGCACCATGTTTCTTATGTGAATTTATATATACTTGTGTGTTTTAGGGGGACCCTCTGCCTGCAGCCCTGGTGGAGCTGGTTAGAAACAGCCCCGTCGCCTCCATAGAGGACCTTCAGCTGCTGTTGCTCTCTGACTCCGTAGGTAAAGACCAGAGCTTTTTAATATTACTATTGATAGACAAAACCACAATTTGTACTGGGGATGATAATATGCATTCTAACTAACTGAAAGTTTAGTCTAACAAGATCTCAGAGTGTTCAACATTGTCATTAAATGTAATAATTAAACTAATCTCACCCATACAGTTAATAATAGTGTTGTATTGGAGTGTGGACTATTCATCGGTGTCTGGAGCTCACTAATTCATTAAAGTATATTTTTGCAAAATTGTTTAGTATATGGTCATACAGAAGGTATCTCTGCTTTTATCTGTTATTACCTAAAAGACATTGTCTCACTTCCTTATCAGTAAAGAGACAGCAAACTCAGACGAATCACTATGTGAACGTTTAGGAAAATGTGTGTAGACAGTGAAAAGATGAGTTAGTTAGAAAACTAACACAGCAATAATTAGAAGTTACTTTTCTACCCTAATTGTGACTAGCAAACATCACCAGTAATAAAACCAACTCAGGCAAACAAAGCACACACACACACACACACACACACACACACACACACACACACACACACACACACACACACAAATACTCACAGCATGTGTATTTGTGTGTGTGTGGAGGCATTATAATAATGGTTACTCACATGACATTAACTACCCCCACGCCCTCATTGCTTCCTCCTCTCTCTATCATCTTGTGCACGCTCACATGCACACACCCACACGCAAAGACTCGAGCTTATGTCTACACATCTCGACACATGTAGAGGGCGCTAAAAGACCGTAGAATAAACTATAAACCACTCCACAAAAAACATTTTTTTAAGTGGGTGTTTACAAATGTTTTATTTGTTTATTGTCTTGTCGTAGATGAGGAAGATGGGAACTCTGCAGCCAGTGAAGGTCACAGACTACCAAGGAGTCTAAGTGAGTGAGCTAATAATTTGTTGTTTGGTTTCCTAGAGTCAGCTGGGAAGACTGGGTTTTTGAGACATCACATGACTTTTCTTGATTTTACAAAAAGAGCATGGCTCATATGAAAGATTAATACATCCGTTGGTGAGGATACAGCATGTGCTTATTCCTTCTCAAAAATGTGGCAACAGAAGGCAGAGGTCCTAACAGCCCCACATTAATCCTCATGTTAACTAGTATCTTTGCATTCCTGCTGAAGAATGAATGAAACCCCCTATGTCTCTGTGCAGCAGACTAATACAATGCAATAATCAACACACTCTAATTAGGATAACTTGTCACATAGCGACTCATTTGAAATGCATGAGTTTCACATTGTAATCTGCCTACTCATTTCTGCTGTGCTCCACTAGAAATAGACCGTAGCTGTGCTGTGATTGTTGTTGCTGATCTGCACAGGTCACAACCCTATTGTGATGTAGAAAACAGTAAAATGGATGAGAGCTCAAATTGTCAAATCTCATATATAAATAAATATGCAAAAAAGCTATGCCAATGACTAAACTGGAAGTGTTTAGGCCTGTTACATTTGTCAGATGCTCATGTCCTAGCAAACCGGGAAGGTTTAGATTTCTATAGCTGCTCACGAGTTGGGGTGTAAGAAAATGTAGAAAAAAATCGAAAAAAGTGTTGTATCGAATTTAAAAAACACTGTATTGATTTTTAATTGACAGTTTACAAGTAACAGTGATTTCATTCTAAATTGTATTTAAACAATGTTGATGTTCTGACCTCGCGGCATACTTTATACGATGACACTATTCAATAACAGTCATGCCTATACTCATATCTCATTCCTCAGATGTCCAGCCGGCCCAGCAGGCTCTGTGTAAAGTTCGTACAGAGGTGGTTGAGGTGACCCGGGCGATGCTGGACCGCAGCAATGCTAACTTTATGTTATGGCCACCCTGTGTCGAAGTGCAGCGCTGCTCTGGCTGCTGCAACACCAAGAGCCTGCAGTGTGTCCCTGTGGTCACACACACCAGATACTTGCAGGTAAAGAAACCGCATAAACAGCAAACGCCATAGCTCATAACATCCCAAGAAAGCACGTTAGTTGTCAGTTGCACCTTTATCATCAAGTTTTCCCTGTGACTCTCACTGTCTTCTTAACATCTAGGTCATGAAGATTGAATACATAAATAAGAGACCAGCTTATGCTAAAGCAGTGGTGTCAGTGTTGGATCATGTTGAATGCCGGTGCCAGCCTGCCCCAGCGCCCAAGAAAAAATCATCTCGCCGTCAGCACAGCCACCAGCACAGAAACCAGACACTCAGCCAAGGACACGGGCAGGGACAGGTACAGTACAATGCAATGTGGCTTGATTGGTGGTATATTCACACAAAGTGCACACCTTACCCATACAAAAATAAAACAGAAAATAAAATGGCAACACATAACCTCTATAGGACAAATTATATATTCACTCACCTGTCGGGAGAAATACACTTTCTCAAGCACTTGGTCACTGGTACTGAAATGATTTATGTTTAAGATAAGACTTTATTTTATCCCACGATGGGGAAATTCTTTACTTTTACTTTACTTTACTTTTTTGTGGGATTTGATATTGGTTCATTGTGAATTGACAGATAAATTGTATACACTTAGGCTCAATTATTATTATTTCTTTTGTCAAAGGTCAAGTTGCACTCCAAGGATGAGCTCCATCAGTGGCATGAGCTGAAGCAGAACCAGGGGACTAACCTGGAGGATCTACTGAATCAGCACTGGAGCTCTAGAGGAGACACATTCCCGCCTGGAGAAGGGTACAGTCTTCCTGAGATGGACCCATCTCAGTTTGGAGAGGCTGTTCTCTTTGCTCCGCACCGGCCACATAACTCTACCAGGCCTCAACATGGGACTAAACAAACTGAGAACCCAGAGAAAGTAGAAAGAAAGGATGACAGGATCTCAGATGGCAACAAAACTGTTTCCTCAGAGAACAAACTGGTAGAAAGTGGAGGTGTGTTACTGCTCAACAACAGTGATGGGAGATTTAATGAGGGAAACAGGGGCAAGGATGAAGGCACACAGACACACAGCCCCTTATGGCTAGAAGACAAATCAAAAAATTCAATGAGCGATTTGCAGGACATCTCTCAGCCTGTTACTCAGGATCCTCCAACCGAATTCACTCCGGCTCAGGAAAGCATTAGCGAGAGAGCTGGCAGCAGGTTCCGACCTACCAAAGAGCCAAATCCAGAGCCTCGAGAGCAGGCGAGACGGAGAAAAAACGAGACTCCAGAGGAACTGAGGATATTACAGAGAGAGGAGACAAAACTTGAGGAGGAGAGAAAAGAGCTTCTGCTTCTTCACAAAAGGTTGGATGAAGAAAAGGAGATACTGAGACAGCAGCAGATGAAACGAGAAGAGGAGGAAAGGCAGAAAGAAAAGGAGACAGACAGTCGGCATCACCTGCATGGAAAAAATCATCATCAGCAGCAGACGACGACAAAAAAAACAGGTATTTAATCAAAAAAAACCTACATTAGAACTGACTTTTCAGAGTAAAATAACAGTTGCAACTCTGTAACTTTATTTTCTATTTTTTGTAATTTGTATTTATTCAGAGACCACAACATCTACGACTACCACACGACAGCCCTCTGCTCCATCAGGCCCCAGACTCCCAGCTCGCCCAAGCCAAACAAAAAGAAGAATGAGGAAGAATCGTAAACGGATCAGCAAAGCAGCTATGAGAGCAATGCTTATGTAGGCCTGAAATAAACTCAGGTGAGTTAACGGAACATTCAGACAATAAAATAAAGAGTTTAGAGTCAGTCTGTGTCAAACTGCGGATAACTCTGCCTTTCCTGTTTTTCTTCCTCAGGCCCACGAAGAGAACCTTTTTGCAGATTATCCAGAGGTGAAGCAGATCGACTCTTCGTTTAAATATTTATTCACTTGTCCATAACCTGCTCGTCCTGTGAGATCTCCTCAGTAACACTACTAATGACTGTCTGGTGAAACTGTAACTAAATCTGGATGGACTAAGAAAAGGGTGAGAAGAAGATGGACTATAAATAAAAGGTGGACCTGTTTTTTTTAAAAACACTTGTCTCTGTGACTACAGTTGCTGGTATGAAATAACAATGGCACCCAAAGACATATTGTGTGTGCACACAGTACATGTGGGGGGCTGAGAACTGCATTGCCGCAAAACTGTGGAAAATAGTGCAATTTCAATACTCTACTTGGAACCTTGTTTGATATCAACAGAGAGAAACTGCACTTATGTCTATGTGGGGTTTAAATGGTAAAGTTTGTTGAAAGACTTTATTTTGTGATAATGACAGATTGGACTATGGACAGACTGGACTTTAATTTGACTTTGGTGAATAAATCGGTGTTACTGCAATTAGATTATCTTAGAGACAATCATCAGTAGATGCAGCAACAGCTAATGCTGACTAAAATGACCAGTATTTCCATGCATGAAACAAGTTGCATATTTAAGGCTCAGTGCTGACTATCAGGTGGATTTACCGTGCAAAGGCCTGATATCATGTATTAGCGCATTAAAACAGTGATGGGCGCTCTTTAAGCATATTTAATAGTATTTAACTCATCACAAACACTGGAATTACACAGACGCGAGCAGAGAACGAAAACAAAATATCGCATTAGTGAGATTTATCTCTCTAAATCTCATCGCAGGTGTCAAGGAGGTGCTATCTCTATACGAGGTGATAGCAGGTCGCCTGACTTTGCTTTATGTTTCTTATTTATTCATCTTTGCCATTACTGTGGATTAACTCTCCTTACAAATACAAACAAGTTAAATAACACAACCTCTCAGTTTCATACCGTGTCAAAAAAGTGTGAGTATGTTTGTTTTGTGTGTGGTGTAGTATGTGCGTGCACTTGTGTCCGCACCACACTTCTATCATGCATCTCAATACTCATGTTTGGTGTCTTTCTCCCACCAATAGAAACAATCACATTCCTTTTAAATTCCTCAACTCAGTAATTTTTACATGTACAGGAAACCAAAAAGGTTCAAACAAATGTCAGTAATTAATCACTTAAATGACACCAAAATGACAGTAAGAACAGTAACAACTGTGTCAAAACATCTTTTATCAGCCAAAAAACCTTAAGTTATTGAAAATCATGACTATGATGTTTTTTATCAACTTACAACTGTTACTGATTTTGTCTGTTTTATATGATTTGTTGAAAAAGGGAATGTTTGATGACTTTGCCACCTAATGCTATTTTCATATGGATATAAGAAGCTAATGTGCTTAAAACCACTTTGTTCTGTGTTTTTATTGTGTTTCACAATTTTTTTCTGTTTTCAAAAGTGCAATATGCTATTTAAAGAAACTGTCATTGGGCCAACAACTGTTGCTCAACAGATGTGGAGCCACAGGCCAATGAAGCCAAAACTGATTTTACCAAGACTAAGGCTGCATTTACACAGACTTTGAATTGTTGTGCAGAAAAAGACTAGGTGAATTACTTTCAAATGTAAATGTAGCATTTCTGCTGTTTAACTTGAGAACAGAAAATTACACAGCTGCTGCGGATATGTTTCCAGAGTCGCACTTACATGATATAGATCATCAAACTAATTTTAATATCACACTATCACACAAAGATAACCAGAGTAATTACAAAATTCTTTTTAAGTTCTAAGTTTTTAAATGATAATTTAATTTATTAAGGGAAAATATACGTACATGAAAACCTAATAACTGGTTGCTCCACCCTTGGCCACAACAACTGCAATCAACATTTGCGATAAGCTGACAGTGAGTGTTTCACATCGCTGTTTTTGAGCCAGTCAGAGGTGGACCTGTTGATATCTTTTGGATCATTGTCATTCTCCTTCTTCTCCCTCTGGTAGAGCACAGAATTCATAGTTCCATCAATTATGGCAAGTTGTCCAGGTCCACAGCCACGTTTACCTGTTGATATGATGTTCTTTTTATGAAATGCTGTGTTAGTTTCACACCAGATGTAATGGGATGCACATCTTCTGTTTGTGTTATCAGTCCACAGAATATTTGCCCAAAAGTCTTGGGGATAATCAAGATGTTTTTTGGCAAATGTCAAATGAGTCTTTGTGTTCCTTTTGGTCAGCAGTGTCTTTCTCCCTGGAACTCTCCCATGGATGCCATTTTTGCCCAGTTATTGTTGAATCATGAACACTGACCTTAACTGAGGCAAGTGAGGCCTGCAGTTCTTTAGATGTTGTTCTGGGTTCTTTTATGACCTTCCGGTGAGCTGTTGTCATGCTCTTGGAGTAGTTGTGGTAGCCTGGCCACTACTGGGAGATTCACCACTGTTCCAAGTTTTCTCCATTTGAAGATAATGGCTCCTACTGTGGTTCGCTGGAGTCCCAAAGCATTAGAAATGTCTTTGGAACCATTTCCAGATTGATACATATCATCTTTTATGTCTTTCGATATCTTACATATCACATATCATCTGTGTGCTTCACATTGCCAGCTAGCTTCTATTTAAGTGATTTATTAATTCCAAAAGGCCTGGCAGTAATTAGATGTTGGTGTGGAAAGTGAAATTGAACTCAGTTTTCCAAAAAATGTGGTTACTTTTTCACATAGGGCCAGGCAGGTTTGCACATCTTTTTTTTCCATAATAAATAAAATAATTTAATCATCAATCATTATTTAACACTAAATTTTATGTGTACTTGGGTTATTGGGTTGTTTAATCCTAAAATTAACCACAAATATGCAAAAAAGAAAAAAAATTACAAAGCTGTATGATGTCTACTGGGTCATTTTGCGCCTGAAGAATATGAATCTGAGCATTTTTCACATATTATGTAAGATGAATGTGAGTGGTAAAGGCTTCGCTCACTCAACATGCATTTGCACACTTTAGTAACTGCTCTCTCATTCTCCCTCTCTACCTTGTTTCATTCCATGTGTCAGTAACTATGTTTACATGCACTTCAGTAATCAGTAATCAGAGAAACCAGGTTTCTTGGGAAACCTGGGAACAAGTTTACACGTGGCTTTAGAAACCTGGTTACTGGAAACCTGCGCATACATGCAGCATAAGAGCAACCTGAATTCTACCCTATCTTGGACTTATTTTAGAAACATGGCTTTATTTGAACTGTATAGAGATAGAGGAGACTGCTTCTCGACGAGTGTGTTGTGTTAGGGAAACTGAATCAAAGAAAGACCGGTGGAAAGTGACTTATTTAGATGTGCAGATGGCACTTTGTGTTGGTTTCTGTTTTAGTTGGTCTTGAGATGGACAGGATTTACAAGAGGCACCGTTGTGCTCCGTGTTATGATTTCCCCCCCTTCATTCAGCCACCCCTCTACAGTGAGCATCTGTAGAGTGCCTGTAGCTTTTGTTATGCACATACGCTCTGTTAAAAAGCAGTTTAGAAACTTGGTTACGCATTTACATGCCGCAGGAATCTCAAGTGAATGCCAATAGCTTTGCATGTATGTAGTTAACATTTGCATCAGACAAAAAGAACTGGACTTTTAAAATTTGACCTGTTGATGTAGCTAAATGAAATGTGTACCAAAGGGAAGGGGATCACTGAAATCACCCTAAGACAAATGTTATCCATTCACTAGGTGTCAGGTAATTTAACTAAAAGTCATAAATGTCAACAATATGGTGCTTCTAGAGGAAAAGTCAGGAAAATACCAAATTTATGAGGTCTAGGGTTATTGGCACAACATTTCATGGCAATTCATCTAATACTTGTTGAGATATTTCCATCTGGACCACGCTGCTAAAATGACGTGGTCCATGTGAGGGTTCACAGTTCTAGATCGTCCCTTCAGTCTAAGATTTGTTGGTCTATAATACAGGAGATCATGTTATTATCAGGTGTTTCTTTAGACACCAAACTCTTAAAGGGAAGTCACAAGGATAAAACCAGACTGTGTAACGACACCATGAACTTTCTGACCTTCTTACCACCTTGTAAGCAAAGGGATTCTTTTAGTAAATCTGCTCCAGAGTTCCATAGAGATGATATTGACTTCTTCTTGCCTTGCTGAGTGTCAGTCCCACTGATGCACAGTAAGGCTCGTTCAATCTGTAACTAGAGGCAGCAAAGAAACCTTGCGAACTGCTGTACTGTAGGTGAACTCTGGCAGACACTCTGCTTGTGGCTTGTTTTTCACATTTACCCACTTGACTCTTGGCTGTGAAAACTCCCCAAGTCAGCATTCAGCTGCATATGTCTGCTAATTATGGAGTCAAGAAGTCATCTTCTCCTTGTCTAAACAGAATCATACGAGGAATGGAACTGAAGCATAATAAATGTTATGTCCCCATGTTTAAAACCATGTGCAGAATATGTAGATGGCATTGTGGTCTTAAGGCATTTTGGCTGTAACCTGCCTTGTTTTTGTTCTTGTGTCTACCTGGCATCAGCATTTCACACAATCACCTGTCCAGTACATGACTACTTATACTCAATACGCATTTTGGTATCTGTGCAATACTTCCTGCAGCCCTACTGTCAGTCTCACACAGACATACTACTTCTAAACAGCAGCCCATCTCCAAATTCAGCATCGAGGTGGGATGCCTGCTTTCCGCGGGTGTCCGAGCAGCTCCCCACCCCCCACGGACTTCAAAGGAGAACAGGGAAGAGATGTTACTTGGAGGCTTGTTCACTGTGACAAACATGTGCAGGCATTCTCATGCTCATTCAAAGACACACAGAGGGGTCAGCCACCATGACACTGTGGGAGTGTTTGTCAGGGTGGGGAGACCGTGACTAAAGACATGGGAAGGTTCATAGCTGACTGATTGGCCTTAAAGAACGAAATGGCTTGTTAGGTCTGTTACATAACCACCGCACAACCACTGGAACTACATATTACCAATTAATAACCAATTACTATTAGAGACTTTCAGTGAACTGCTGTAACAGAATGCAGACATAAATAAATTATAATAAGCCAACTTTTTAAAACGCTAATTACATTTCAATTCAGTTGGAGCATGCCATTGTATTTGCTTTTGTTTCTTGAATTGATTCAAGGATAGCGTTAGGAAAAAGCTGTGAATTAATGAATATAATGTCCTAATGCTGATGAAGAAATGTACATATGTACCTATGGTGGACCCTTTGGGAATGTGCATCTGTGAAGAACAGGAACAGATTCAGCGTTACCTAAGGCTACAGAATGCACATTCAAAAGAAATATTTTTAATAGAAATATTCTCCATAATATGTCAATGTGGAGAGGTGCTGTTGAAGCCTTCTCTAAATGTTTTACCAGCGAGGCTCTCCCTACTGACCAATCAGAGAGCAGCAATGATTTCTGCTTATTTAATACATTTTGTAGCTCACAAAATGTTATTTTGTTATTGTAATTTCATAACAATGACTATATAAGGTTGTGCAGAGCATTGTGGAGTGTCACGAGTGAAACAGAGCTGTAGCAGAGTGCATAGTGAATTGATCCAGAATATCATACTAGCGCTAGCTTTTAATAAAAGCCTGTTTCAGGTTTTCATTATTAAAAAAATGTTTAGTCACTGTAAACTGTGTAAAATAATTGTATTTAATTGAAGTTATCACAAGCAAGAGTTTGGTGTGTATGAGTGTGGTGTAATGTAGTTTAATCTCAGACTTTTCACAGAATAAAATGTATGTGTTGGGTGTGCACAGCACATTTTGTTGGAAATGTGCTGTACATTTCCAACTGTACCCCTTTAACTTCATTGAGAAAAGAAAAAGAAAACCATACAATCTACTGGAAAGAACATGTTAATACGGCATTGCCCTCACATAATGAACCTAATTGTGCTCAGAGGACACAGTATCTTAGCCATAACTGTCGGTATTTCAGAATGTCCTGGATTCCCTGATGCACAGTAATGAGGAAACAGGAGGACTTTAACAGGAGGTTACACAAGCATCCGTGTGGAGCGACGCATTCCCTACACCTTCCAGCACTTTTATTTTCCTGTTTTCATCTACGAAAAAGGACAAGGACAGGCTGTACACAGATGACCACACAACTACCAGCATCAGCTCAATACTCATTGAAATATCTCATTTTCTTTTGTCTTATTTTCTTTTGTCCTGTCACTGATGAGGATCAAAACAAACCCCTCACTCACTCACTCACTCACTCACTCACTTACTCACTCACTCACTCACTAAGACACATCACATTAACTTCCATTGCTATGGGCAGGAAAAAAAAATCGAATCTTCACTGACATTATGGATCTGAGTATGTGTGGGTCAAACTGCTCCTCAGACTCATCAGACAGGAAGTTGTACCTAGCAATGGGCTGGAAACACAGGAAGTTGATATCAGCTTGTCTGGAATTCCAGGATTGCTGTACAGAGGCAAAACACTTGATATCAATGTGTTACAATAATGCTGCATTGCAACCCCATACACACCAGACGCTGTATGTATTACATGCTCATATCTGTTTCCAGGAAGTGACAGACCCTGAATGTACAATTCAGGGTCTGTCACCTGAATACTGTAATCCTGCTACACTAGACAGATATGAGGATAAACAGAGCAATAAATAAACTGTGTGTGCATGTGTGTGTGAGAGAGAACGACTTTGCAAATTAAATGTGGATGTTATTCATAAAAAAGAACACGTAAAAATAAAGCAGTCTAACATTAAAGCATTTTAAAATTAGATGTATTTAAGTGTAAAACTAACTATATGCTTTGAACTGACATCATTCACATGTGTATGCCAGTTGACAACAAATACTTTGCAGAACACGAAACCTTGACTATAATTAATACAATTAATTTAGATTCAAAGTTTAATTTGGTTAGAGATGGCTAGGGGTGTTAAACTCTAATGATGGCTCGCCCTGTTTTGTCAGATGTGTCAAAACAAGGCCCTTAGATTCTGCATGTTTTCACCTAACAGCCTATGTGACTGGATAAGTCTGGGATCAAGTGAAGCATCATAACACTGATTAGGCTGATCAGTGGAATTAATTATGTCTACCACTTAGATATGTGTCATCCCAACTGAGTTTGAATTGTTAAACTGTATTGTTCAGTTTCTTAGGACTGGTCCTCATGAGACATGACACTAACTGTGATCTGCCTTTGGGGCAGACATAGTTTATGTTTGTATAAGCTAGGTGTATTTCATGCATATCTCATGTAAACATGTAAAATACATGTCAAATTTTTAAACCATTATCAGAATACATAATAATGCAGCAAACATTCAAACCATTACACATTTAAATTATTTTATTCAGGTTGCTGACATTTAAATAAATTTACAAGAAGCATCGCTGAATGCGAGTTTCTCTTGAATTTAGCTTCGACATACTTTTAATTCTATCATCGCATGTGAAATGCCTCTGCAAGCCTTAGGATAAAAGTAAGTATAGTATAAAATATAGCATAAAAGTGCACACATCAGTTGTACCGGATAACACAGCAGCAACATTGCACTGTAATGTAGATAACACACAGCACAGTCTAATTACATTTAGCAACATTTAGGCCACAACACTGACAACAAGGTTAAACTCAGACACATTTGTGCAAATCTGCAAATATGTAGATCACAGCATAGAACTTGGCAGTCAGCAAAGGTATGCTTTCCCCATGAAATACAGTTTATAAAAATTCACCGCCTGTTCTTAACTGTGAGAGAGACAGGAAGTTTGAGGAAGTAATGAAAAAAAGAAAACACATCTCAGTGCAGTACATGAGCATCTGCGGTTAAATATGTACATCCTGTGCGTAACACACTCATGTGAGGGAAATTGCACAAAGTCAGTAAATGATTATAATTTGTCTTTAAAAGTAAAGTGAAAAAAATCACACACGTTGAGCATCACACAGGTTTGGATCGTTGTTTATATTAGTTTATATTACATTATCAGGTAATCACTTCATTTTATCCTCAACTATTGTAGTTCGTGTGAAAGGATTTGAAAAATAAGTGCAGAGCAATAATTGTTTTGTCAGCTGTACTCCAGTACATCTCTTACTTGCACTATATTCTACATTCAGCCCACTACTGCCCTCCATTGGTCACACCCAACCTGATCTCAGGTCAGACTAAGCAGGAAGGTTCTAAAACAATCCAAAGCTTATAAAACACTAGTACTTGATTTTCCCTTGCATATTGCAAGCTGCTTTCATTTGGGCTGTGGGATGAAGCAGTATCCCGAGGCCTGTATGTGACCCCCTTGAGGCCAGGGGCTGAAAGGTGCAGAGGTGTACGCTGGAGGTTCGTCCCTGCTGGTGGTCTCTCTGAGGTCTGTCTCCACGTTCAACTTTCCTGACCACAGTGTGGTGTCTGGACACTGTTGGTCCTGCCCAGAGCTGTCTGTGCTTTTTTTGTCGTCACTGTGAGATACAAGTTCCTGTGTGGACCTGGACACCGTGCGGCTGGGGAGGCACACGTACCCATGACCGTATAAGGCAAAATTACCAGGGGAAGGAGAGCCATCCAAGGAAGTTTTTTCTTCTTTGACTTCTTCACCTTTTGCACCCACTGACTTAAGGGTGGACTGTGATGTCTGTCACATAACAAAATGCAGTTCAGTATGGGATTTAACAGAGTTAATGATATTTATATACATCAATAGCATTAGATTTCTAATTGTCATAGCCAGTTTATAGACTGCTATATGGTTTGTGCTATTGTGCAAAATATTTTTGGTCTCATTATATTTTTCTACTGGCAGCAGCTTGTTGGCTTGGTTTAGCATAAAGACTGTTTAATACATTAATTAATTCTGTGTACAAACATGACATTTTAATTTTTTTCACAGTTCTAGTATAAAAACATGTAGCATGTATAAAAACAAGATGTTTTAGTATTATGGAGGATTATCAGACAGTATTGGAAAGTATTGGCATGAAGTTTTTACTTCCTACTACTGCACATTGCCATGAAAACACTCTAGAAGATGACCTACCTGAACAAAGACTAACAAAAAAGCACTTAATCATCAAAAAATCATCACTGAAATCAATCGTTGCTTTTCTTTTCTGATTTATCCTGAATACTTTCTGAGCCATTAGAAATGTGACAAATGGTCCTGACCTGACAGAAGATGTAAGGTCCACTGAAGCTCATAGAGGACGTGTCAGAGCAGTTGACCTTGTTGACAGTGGTGGTCAGGTTATCACAGTTCCAGAAGCCCTCATCAGGATCCAGACACTTTTTGTCAGTGTCATTTATCGGCCACAGCGAAACATCTGAGGAGCTGCAGGGAGACAAAGAGCAGAAGGTGTCATCAGGACTTTGTCCGTTCATGCAGATGTCTCTCTTCTGAATCGTGTATGAATTAAGACAAAACAGGCCCCTGGGTACAGACAGATGAAAGACCCTCCACTGCTTCTACATAGGAACCACAGACTGAAAGAGATACAGAATGAACACAAGCTGTTTTTTTTCTCACATTTTGCCTCTTTTGGTCATTGGTGTCTGGTTTGGCAGATTGTTGTCTTTTTGTGGCCATTGTGTGTTGTGTTTTTGGTCTTTTTTTGTGTCATTGTGATCTGCTTTTGGCATTTCTCGCCTCTTTATAGTCATTTTTTGTGTATTTTGGTCATATATGGCAATTGCCTTACTTCTATCTATCTCCAGTCTGAATCTGGAGACACTCTGGACTCTGACCCAGGGACCCCTGACCTCTCATGACCTCCCTGACCCTGGGGCCTGTTCCCTGTTTGGTAACCCAGCCACGTCCTGATTAATTACTGTTGTATAACACAGTCCTGAAGCTATGTCACCCAGTACTGTAGACAAACAAAGTGTAATTGTCTTGTCTGGAAATGTCAAGTTTAAAACATATTACCATGTAGATAAGGTGTCGAAGTGTAGTACTTTGCAGATGGAAGTGTCCTCACTCTTCATAAGGGTCTGACTGTTGACAGACTAAAACACAAAAATACAAATCACATATCAAAACCATAATGAGAAAGAGATTGATTCAAATATTTCAATTAGACTATAGATGTTTCCAGTCTCACCTTGATATCAGAGAGAATTTTGCTTTTGCCAGGAGAAGGAACTGAGTCCACCCACACTATCACCCTCCTGTTTGTTCAAAATAAGCCAATAAACCAAATAAAGAGTCAAAAATGAAACTAAAAGAAAACACATGCCTCCCAATACAATACAATAATATATATAATACAATAATACAATGTTTCATGAAAGTAAAACATGTATTGGTCTAACCTAAATCTAAATCTTTAATTATGAGTTTTAATAGTTTGATCAGCAAGTGTTTATGCAAACGTTTGAATAGATAAACAAAATACCTCTGACAAGTTGGAAAGGTGTAGTAGAATAAGAGGAAGACTATAGCCACAAACACACTGAGGAGGAAATATAGGAAGCTGGTGATGGACCAGGTGGCTGTGGGGGGCAGAAAACAGAATACATGATAATAATTATGATGCATGAAACTTTATGCATTATGATGATCTTTTCCCAGTGTTATTTACCTCTGAATTAACTGAGTGTTTTCTCCACAAGAATACATGAAATCAAATGTTGAATGTGGATACAGGTAGAGAGTCAGGTGGAGAAATATTTGAGAAGCAGAATGCAGAAGGATAAAGACAAAAATAATTTTGCAAACACTACCCAAGAATTTACTAATTGAAGACAAGACTGAAGGCACAAAGATCCACAATCAGTAGCATCTGAAGGCAGCTGCAGTAAAGAAACTGAATCCTTTGCATGTCATTGACTACGAAGTTATAAAAAAATTAAAAAGTATATCTATCATTATAATATTTTGTCTGTAATTCCTAAACAATTAAATTAATATGTTTGTTAATTATTAAAGTTGAAATACACACTTTAACCCTCATATTATGTTGAAAAAAAATCACGTTGGTTATGTTGCGGGTCTGTGTAAATCCACTCAGGACTGTCAAAAAACTGGGTTTAAACTTTATTTTCTATTAGATAAATATTTTAAAACATGACAAAAAACACAATTTGAAATTCCAGAACAATTTTTGTAACAACTATTTTGTTTAGTTTTAGATTTTCAATGTTCCACACTTTCAGTGTTGTCCACATGATGACATAATGACATGACATAATGTAACTGTGTGCTTTCTGCAGATGTAACTCTTGCATTTCACACAAGATGTGCTTGTTTTACTGTTCTTTCTGGAGGGACAGACCTGGCATCTCTTCCGTTTTCTTTACACCTGTATCCACTGGATGCATTGCAGATTGGATGGATAGCACGAACTTGACTTTTTCAATTACAGCTGCAGCTACTGGTGATCGAGCTGGCCTGGCTCGCCTCTGGATCTTGGAAGTGACAAGCC
>OMLM01007463.1:20683-57608 GCA_900302695.1 Helostoma temminkii
CTTACCAGTGAATCATAAATATAATTCCCATTATTCACAAACAAGCATGCTTACTTAGTTATTGTTCATTATATCTCAGTATAGAAATTAAAAGCAAGCTCATTCTCTGGGTGTCAGGCCCTTGCTAAGTTTCATCTGCACCTTCCTCCAGCCGTGTGAGATATAAGCGTGGCCGATTCATAGAACAAGTAAAACCTTAGCAGCGGGAAGTGCTATAGCCTAATCCCGTAGCATCTCTCAGGAGTTTCTTTTAATCCTACCCTAGTAAATTAAAGTGAGAAATTGAATTAGAAGCTTTTCTTGTCCAATAATACAGATTTAGAACAAAGTATCCGATAGAGAGCAAATACGGTCGTCTCCTCCATTCTGACATATCCTCAGAAGTGTAATCTCTCACGTACATGCAGTGTTTGATGTCCAATTAACCAGAATGCACACAACTGAATATCCCATTTAAACCCATTATCTAGACAAGAGAAATGCTCACAGCTTACCTCATAGTTTCCTGTCAAAATGCCCATGATCTGCATTTCTAATGATGCCAGCGTCTTCCAGACTTAAAGAAGAGATAAGGTAGAGTAGTGAGGAGAGAAAATAATGCTGGCAGTTATAGATATACACAAAACTACCCCCTATTCCACACAGTGCAAATTAAAAACAATATTTACACCATAATGATAATAGATGCTGTTTTCGTGTTTTTGTGATAGCCGCTTTGAACCAACTTTAGTTTTGTGAGGGAACATTCTATAAAACTTTTCATCATATAATTATTTTCATAACTATATTTGTGAAAACTGTAAAGTCATTTGACAACATTCATCCAAACTCTGGAGGTATTTCCCAAATCCCCATAGATTCCTTTTACCCCAGGGCATTGTAATTAAATAGTCTTGTCTGCTTATTGGCAATGAAAGACACTGTTTACAGTCTATATACAGGTGTACAAGGGTGGAGAAAACATGTTTATTAGTTATAGTTATATAATACAATTAATGTCATCATCACATCCCTTTCCTTCAAAAATGACGCTAATGCTAAATATATCCTACTACTCAGGGATTTAAACTGTAACTACTGATGTCACTGCAGGTGATTTTGAACATCAGTTCCAGATGTTTTAGTATTAAGTTAGAAATGCATTATAAATATTGATTTTGTTATTTATAGATCTGTATGGTTAGAAGACTTAAAGAGAATTCTGGAAATAATGTTAACTTAAGAAATGGGGTGATAGTTGTCAATATGTCACTTTTAAACATTGACATATTTATTGGTTATCTCTGTGTAAGTAAAACAAGCACAAGCTGGGGCCACAGAGCTGTAGTATCCAGACATATTGTCACCTCATCATTGTTAATATTAGCATAATCCATGAGCAGTGTTTGTAACTGATGTGCTAAATAAATGCAGTTAAAGTAAAGCAATAACTATATTTAATTTAAGAGCAATTAACCATGGGATTTCTGTAGGAATTAATTTTGAAAAGCACCACAACCACCACCCCATACAAGATGCCCATGGTAACCATCATCCACCAATACTGAATGCACTTAAACATTCGATACCATAATCTACCTTATTTGCATTTTTTTATGCTTTCAATGGGCTGAAAGGCATCAATGCCCAACAGTAAAGATACAGTAGTACATTAAATGTAATAATAATTTTTGTTTTTGTTATCATTACATAGGGCATCTCTGTTGCTTTGGGATCTTTGTAATAGTGTATAGCATCCCATCTGTCAGTCTTCACTGTCATTTGTCAAAAAATGCCAAAATTCCTCCCATAGATTTATTCCATAATAACTCATTTCCTTTGCCAACTATGACAGACATCTACAGTGTCTGCCATCAGTTAAGGCTAACAAGATGCTGACAGGTTGCTCTCTTTCTCAGTTGCCTTACACAGTAAAATTGTGATGCAATGACTGTGAATTACCCTATCCACTTTATGATTACAGTCTTTGAAAACAGAATTTCAAACGAGCCTGTGACCTTTCAAAGCTGCAGAGCCACTGCAGTAGGAATGTGTCTGTAGTCTATGTGACGTGAGCTTGGTAATTGTGAACCTCTCTCCCCTTTTCTCCACTGACTGTTGTGAAGGGAACTGGCGAGAGTGTGCTGAGGTTGTGAGAAGCCCCACCATTCCCTCTAATAAGCCCCTGTGGGACCTGCACGAATACTGCTGCAAGTACACGCAAACCGTCTGCAGAGTCAGAGCGCCAGCTACTTTTAACAAGTGTGAACATTCACAGTTATAGAATAATGACCTAATATCACACTCCACTCTGACAGGTTTTTGCCAAACTTAGCTGGGTTACAGTAAGATGTCAGATTCAATAATGGTTCGGCCCCCGTGCAACATAAAATGTTTTCTTGCTTAAGAGCTGGACTGTTAATATTTATTGTTTATGTGTGTGATGTCAGGATATTGATAAAGATGCTAGTACTTAAATGCCTCCAGGTGCTGGAGTTTCTAAGTGAACCTCATTAAATTAGAGGGAATCTTCACATCTGCTTTTTTCATCAATAATTCTGACTTTTTTACTTTGTATTTTAAGGTTGAGCAGGACGTGTTAATGTTGAAACGTTCTGTGCTGCAGAATGGTCAGTGTGTTCCTGCTTCTTTGCAAGTCCTTTCTTGCCTGTTGTTCACGTTTATAAAGGCATCTTGTGAAGCTGAGTGCACCTAGATGCAATTTGAGTGGAGTAGCTACAGCTTACAATATTAGAAGGGAATATTGTTTCTATTCAAAATAAATGCTCCTAAAAATACTAATTATGTGATATTTAGAGAAAAAATGAGACAAAGAGGACGTGAGAGATATTCACGGTCACATTTCCTTTTTTATGTTCACATTGTGAAAGTCTCTGTGAAAACTTAACCATGACTGACACACAAACGGTCACAGCAGCTTCAGCTCCAACCAGGTCACTCAATGAAGGAGAGAAGAATGTCATCAGGTGCTGAAGGTGGCAGTCTGGGGGTATCAATAAAATACATTTTCTGGAAGTCTTGGTCCCAGAGCTCCAAAGCCTCTTCATTTTATTTTATATCAGGTTCAAGGATCTACCCCATTGCAGCTTGTGGTTCTGCTGCAGGGGTCTCCAGCCTTATCTGTAGCCCGTCTTATCTCTGGCTTGTCCCTGCAACCTGACTGTGGGAAGATTTGCTCTGCACCTCTTGTCGCCCTGATTTTTTCTTCTGTGAAGACAGAAAAGAGGGCAATATAAGCCAAGATTAACCTGGTATTGTGGGTGTGTAAACCATGTTTTTCTGGAGGTTTTCTAGAGCTGTGGTGGGAAGGTATAGGTCAAACCTGTTTGATTTCAGCCTTCAATTTTACAGAGTGATTACACAGAGTAGAAAGAAGGTTCACTTAGGAAGATACAACATTTATTTAATAAATTTAATATATCTCATTTCTTTTGTTTAAGACCTTCCCTTAAGTAATTTACACAGGAATCTGATACCACGCTATGTGTTCTGTTAAAGCTCAGTTATCTCCAGTCATGCAGTAGGTTTGAGTCCATTGCTGGCTCCAAGCTGTCATAAGAAGAGGGTTACAAGGAGGAAGTTGAAGGCTCTGAGGACCTTTTGGGAGCGATCACAAGCTCAGCCAATTAGCAGCTGAAAGGCCAGTTTTGAACTTTGACCCTGCGTGCTGTACTTTTATTCTGCAGAGAGATCTCATTTTGTTCATTAAGTCCGTTGTGGTATGTTCTGCGCTGTCTACAGTTTACAATTACACAAGCATCAGAGACAGGGCAAAGCTACAAATGGTCCAATTACAGTTTTGAATTTGACATTTAAAGGAAAGAGAAAAGAAAACAGTTTCACGGAGATTCTGTAGAAGGAAAAAAATATCATATATTGTCTTAGAGATAAAAATCCAGACACTGAACTTCTTTTCACCTCTGTGTCCCATCTGCACAAAAATGAATCTAATACTGACATGGTGTTGATTGTAGCATTTAATCCCATATAGAATATGGGATGTTTTTGATCTGATTAAGGAATTGTTTGTCAAAGCTTTACCAAAATCTTTACTTTTACAGTCAGCCCTAATATATGTCTAAATCCTGACAGAATTCAGTTGTTATTTCAGCTCTGCTTTAATGACAGCTTCTTCCTTATGTCAGTTAAAACCCTAAAAAACCCAAAGCTGTCTGACTTTTTTATTCCCAAGAAAAAAATCAGTGCACACACATACTTCACTGTTGGTGAAGTATGCAGAGGAATTTCCAGTAAGCTGGTGCGTGTATTTTTAATTAACTCATTTCCCCGAAATGCTGTTTAAGAATCTATTCTTTAACAATGTATTAATTGAGTTATGTTTATGCTGAATTGTATGCAAGAGCAAAAGTCAATGTACAACTTCCTTTTTCTGCTGTATTTTCTGCTGCATTTGAAACAAAGTTGACACATAACTTTGTGGGAATGAGTATTAGACCTGAAAACAGTTGGTTACCACGGTAAACCACTGTTCTCTGTCAAAACACTGAGGTTTCTCATTATAAGAAGTGTTTGGTAATTTCCCAAAGTAAAAAACTGAGCAAGGCTTCAATACTGTTTTGTTCTACAGTAGATGCTGGACTTCAAGCTGCAACCCTGTGCCTGGTTCCACTTAGTTATGGCCCCTGTTGCTTTTCAAGCTTAGCTTGCAGGTGATAATAGCATCGGTGACAGTAACAGCTGGAATTTGCAATAATATTTTTAATGATGTATCTTCAATTTCAAGCCTTCTCAATTCTAGGCAGCAACAGTCCAATATTAGCCTTCTTCTGTAATGCTAAGGTTGGCACTAAAATGCCATGAGCTGGTTTAGATCAACACCTTCAGTATATCATTCAATATCTATAAAAGACATGAAGATAGAGCAGAATCATTTTTCTTTAGGTCTTACGGTAGAACTGGCTAACTCTTGTACTACAATAGTTTATCTGCTTGTACTTTGAATAGTGTGCTTTATTTGTATACTTTAAAAGGTTTTGAGAATAAATCATGAGTTTGACAAATCTAACACAAGTTTGGCTAAAGTTGCTGGTTCTAAGCAGGTGTTTGAAATAATTCTAGGTGTTCACAGCAGTACGTGCACACTAATCAATGCAGCTAATATTGGAGCACATAAACAGACCATTTGAAATTCATTTGTTGCATTTTAGCACTCTGTTTTTTATTAAGGTTATATTAAGGTGATACCACCTTTTTGGATATGAAGGCTTGCACACAGCTGAGCCTCATACACGCTGTTTTGGCATGTGGATAAGTACAAAGGTCCATAGCTTGACAGACCAGCTGGTGGTGTTAATGTTTGTGGTGGACGTGAGTCAGCATGGGCACTCTGACTGGTCTACAGCTACACAGCCCCCTAACAGCAAGCTGTGATGCATTGTGTGTTCTTACACCTGTCAATCATGACCAATATTACATTTTTCACGTGTTGACCTCTGTCCACCATTACAATCTCACCACCAGGTGGTTTCAAGTGGTGGCTGATTGTTATAAAGCTCCACTGTGCATTTCATTTGGCATTTTGCATCTCAGTTATGCAGCAGACTCTTACTTGTTTGTATAGCACCTGTGGCTCTGTGTTTGCTTGTGTATGTGCTCAGTACACAAATATATGAATAATCCTGTCATCGGCTTTTAAATTAGGACTGTCTTTTGTCATTTCGGAATGCTTGACCATCTGCAGGCAGTCTCGTCACCCTCAGAGAGACTCAGACATCATGGCAGTGGCTAACAGTCAGCCTGCTGTGTATGCACAAGAGCACAGTCTGAAATCTGTCAAGGTCTCTGTTTATACTTAGGCAGTGCACTGTGGCATCACCCTGGTGATTAGTGTGGGTCTCAATTAGGAGTTTTTTATATGAAGATAGTGTTATACAGTAATGAAGTGTTTCTGTAGTAGCCTATCATTGTGCAAGTCTTATATAAACACCTTAAAAAGTTATGAGATATTTATGTTATTTTTGTTTTATACATTTAAAATTGTATTATTTTAGCTGAGATAAATAAAAAAGAAAACCATTTTACCAAAAATAAACAGTTCTATTCCACAGGACTTTAAAAAGCTCTACTTCCTCCAAAAACAAGAAGGAACATTGCAGCATGAAGTAAAAAAAACATATAACTAACCAACGTTACTCATATTATATAATAGAGAGATACAGTATAAATTGTACAAACAGCATTGTCATTAAACATTTTCAGAAATTTAGAAAACAAAATGTTCTGCATGTTGAGTTGCTCTTGTCACACCACACATACTAAAAACTACAAGTTGAGGACCTCAAACAGGATTTTCTTTCAGCCATGTTAGTCAAGGGAATGAGATGTTTATTGGCCCAAAACAGCTGCCGTGTGAACAGAAGGCACAGCTACCAAACCTCACACCACACTGTGTCTCATTCTGCCAACATTTCAAATCTAGGAAGCATGCACAGTAACAGTTCAGGCACAACAGGAATAAAATGAATAAATAATTTTATCTTCATGTGAAGATGAAAACATTTTATGGTACCCATTGTGTTTTTTAGTCTTGTGTTTTCATGGTGTTTGAGATTTTAGATTGCTCTTTGTTACACATTTAAAAACTCTATTAGATATACATTGATATTTGAAATTCAATCTTTCTAACCATAAAGACAGTATTGACAAAACGTTCATTACTTTAATTGGCACGTCATATATTACTGCATAGCAAAGTCTAAAAATAGGGAGAAAAATCAAACATTTATCCCTTGCTGCCTCCAGGAGCCACCAAACAGCGAAGACAGCTTTTCATATGTGGTTCTATTTTGAGAGAAAGAGACAAGAGACAGCTTTGTGATGATTGACAAGCAACAGCTGGGAAGGAGGATAATACAAGTATCAGAGAAATACAGGTGTCAGTCACAAAGGCTAATTAAAAGAAAGCCAGCGGTGTTAATGAAAAATGATGAGTGAAGGTGCTTCTGCTCTCATTTGTCTTAGTTTACCTTTGACAAACTCATCAGCAAAGGAAGATTCAGTGATCTTAAGAAGGTCTGAAGACAAAGTTGAATTAACTGATTCAGAAATTTGCAATATGATATGAATATTTTATATTCACTTCTATTTATGCATAAAGCTAGTAATTATTTAGATAAGAATTTGTTTTTGACAAGAACGCTCCTCTGGTCATCACACAAAGTAGAATATTTGATGAAATTCAAGTTGCCTGTGATATAGAGAGAAACAAAGACCCATATGATTCAAATTAAGCTATTGTGGTTACCTCAGTGACAACATTCTGAGTTTATGTATGCAGGGAAGTGTTTGGGAAGTGTGTGCTCATGAGTCACACACATGCATTCAGAAGAAGGCCCATCAGATACAGAAAATTAGGATTTTTCTGCCCCTTTTAGTATTACTGGCCTTTCTTTAACATAAACTAACTAACATAAACTAAACTAAACCCATAGACATGAGCCTAACCTCACCAACAGTGTGATGGAAGAAAATGGTGGCTCACAGTTGTATCAGTTTTAGTCGCTGGCTCCAGGCCCAGTAATGCCTGAACTCAAACTTCTGTGAACCACGGTGGTACAGGTGCAAGAGAGCAGGGCAGTCTCTGAGTTGTAATATATCTAGAAGGCCAGTGTTTGCTAATGTTCAAATACTTTGTAAAGCTATGTAATTAAAATGATGCCTTTTTAAGGTACTACATAAAATGTTCAATAAAGTGCAACATAAAAATTGGAAAACATCATACGTTTTAACAAGCTTACTAGAACCTGTAAACACACAACAAAAAACAAATACACTAAAATAATCTGGAGTGGGCGGGACGGTGGGTGAGAGAGGGCTGTCTCCATACATCGCCTGCCACCAGATCAGCCTAAGAGCAAAACTCAATTGCAAAAGATGGGTTGTTATAACACAATATGTAGAAATACCCTGCACTAAAATGACCTTTCTAGATGCCCATGTACATCGGTTTTTTATTCACTTTCATTTCACTTTTTTAGAGGATATGAGTCCAGTTAAAACCAGAGAAAATATCTTAGCTGTGATTTTCAGTTCTGTCTGCTGTAACAAGTACAACTGTAAGAAAAAGCTACAATATGGCAGTAATATAAAAGTAAAAAAAATCTACCTCCCACATCACACACGCAATATCCTTTATTTAATATTCCAATTATACTATCAGTCAAAAGTCTGGACACACAGGAATGGCCATTTTATTCATTAAGACACACGTCTTCAGCTGTGTTACCCTCTTTGCAAAAGGGTTTTCTAATGATCAGTTATCCTTTTCAAATTAATAAACTTGCATTATCAAACGTTCTATTGGAAGCCAGTACTGTTTGCTACAGCTACAGCAGTAATTTAAATTAACAATGTCTACACTGTATTTCTGATCAATGTATTTAAAATGAATTTACAGGGAAACTTTTTTCTAGCAATACTGTTTTGAGCTAGATCCAGTGATTGAGCATGAGCTAGCACCGTGCCCATACCACACCACCACCTATCCATGGTAATAGATTACTTTGTGAACTACAAAGACCACCAAAGATAGTTAGAGAAGATTTTTTAGTATTCTTCTGAATGTTGCGCAGGTCATGTTTTTTTCGGTGTTGGACAAGTGAAGACCCACTGGCATGATTACTGGAGTAGAAAGAATTTTAAATTTCCTTGGGTGAACTGTGACCTACATTAACTCTGCCGGCATGGTAGGGCAAACTTGCTGCCTGCTACTCTGTACACACCACAAAGAGAATATGGGACTGAAAACCTTACACTCACCTGTGAAGGTGTACACCTAAAGACTGGAGTGTATGTTTCTTTTTTTCTCTTTCATTTCCTTCTTTAATTTAGTCCAACAAAATTATTTTTGTGACTTTGTGATCAAATTGTAAGTGTGAACAATACACTGTTGTTAAAGCAAATATCCTATGTTCGTCTCATTAACTCTTCATTCTGCTATAGCAGCCATACTGTGGTAACTGGTCCATCACCTGAGTGTTATGTTATAACTCTACATTAAAAAGGAACTTTTTTACCGCCTTGTTCTACGTAGTTACAGAAGTACAAGGTACCACCTCACACATCTAATCTAAAGTGGATCTTGTTACCCCCTTGTTCCTCACTAGTTACAGTCTAAGTACAACATGTATTATACACTGTTAGTTAGATTTCCTGACTTTTATTTGGTATTTGTCTATATGTGGCCCTGTAATGGACTGGCGACATGTCCAGGTTGTACCCCGCCTCCCACCCGGATGATAGCTGGGTCAGGCCCCAGCATGTCTCTGACCCCTAGGGGGAAAAGTGGTTCAGAAAATGGATGGATGGATGGATGGATGACTTTTATTTGAATGTCTGCTCAAAACGATGTAGTTATAAAATGAAAACAACAGTACAACATTGTTAGAACAAAAGATACCCTGTAAATTCATTTTAATTACACAGTACTTTGTCGGCTGTAATCTAAAGCGCTACTAAATCTGCTTTTCTTTTTCAAAAATATCGTAATTTCTGACATAAAGATGACATTATCTTCTAAAGATTTTGTGTTTGTGCTTACATCCCTTGCATCCTTCTATTCTTACGCTCCACCAGCTCTTGAAAGCTTTTTTAGTTGCCAACTGCACATTGTGTTCACCAGTTTCTTGCTAAGTTTTCATGTTTGTCATTCGGTCCTGGGCATGAATTCACAAAAAAGCCTTTTCACCATAAACAACTGAGAAATTCCACTGATGAGAGCTGTGAGACTGAACCAAAACAGCAGTTGCAGCCTATGAAGCCAAAACAATGTTGAAAGTCACTACAAGGCTAAACTGAGCTACAGAGAACTGCAGAGTTGAGTGATGATTCTCTGTGGTTTGTCACTAAAGGTGATCTGTTTGGTTATTTATATAAAGTTTAGATCCATGATGGATATTAAGTTTCCTAAACCAACATTTAAATTTACAACATTTTATATTATAAATACAATATACAACATTTCTAAAGCCACTTGAGGCATTATACTCTCCTAATGTCTGCATGAACTTCAGTTTCACTCTTGATCGAGGAATTCCTCCCATGAACCAGATCCGGAGCCACATCCAGAGTTCTGGGGATCATTATCTTTTTTAGTTTGGTTTTCTTTCTGTTCAATGGCTGCGTCATGTAAGACATCTTCCTCTTTTTCCAAGCCTTTATATTTTGTCAGTAGTCCTCTTTGGAGCAGGTTGCAGCAGGAGTATAACTGGCTTGAATTTTGTTGAGACTGGTCAATCTGACACAATTCTGCTATTATGGAGGACCTGAGAGAAAACTGATCTATATCTTCCTTTGAATTCACTGGAGGAAAATCAAAATTGCAGGTTAGGGTTGCAAACACTGTGATTGCCAATATGGTGTTTTATATCTGTGAGAAAAAAATGTTGTTGTAAACAACTTACTGGCAAGGCGCAGGGTGACATTAAGGGTTGCTTGTATGACACACAACACCCCTAAAGTTAAAATCCCAATTCTGAGGAGTCTTCTCTCTGTGACTGTCACAAATGCACAAACACACATACACTACCAGTCAAAAGTTTGGACACATATAGAAAAAACATGTTTTTCATGTAAAAATACGTCTTCAGCTACGTTACCATCATTACAAAAGGGTTTTCTAATTATCAGTTATTCTGTTAAATTAATAAACTTGCATTAGCAAACATAATGTGCTATTAGAAGACAGTACTACTGTTTGATGATTATAGGCTTTTGTATGATTATGTAAATATTTCTTTGAAAACAGCTCTTTAGTTAGTCATTTACAATATGAATAACGTCTACACTTTATTACTGAACAGTTAGATATTAGAAAATTAGCATTTCTTCATAAACATGGTAATGTCTGTGTGGCCAAACTTTTAACTTGTAAAGCACATAGCATGACATAGCTATCTAACCTCCTTAAAAAAAGGATCGTAAAAAAATGTACACTGGTTGGTTTTGTTAAACAAATGTGGTTGTTGTTGAATGTTGATGTTTCATATCAAGTTAATAAAATACTGAGACAGTTGGATTAAATTTTGCAGTAGACACAATAAATCATTGATTTGATTTCGAAAGAGCATAAAATATTTGCAGTATATTTCAACTGGATCTACTTACTTACACTCGTACCTGACTGTTCAGTGTCACTGTTTGTTCCAGTTCCCCCAGGTTGATGTGTGGCGGGGAAGTCAGAAAGCTCAATCTGTTGTGCCATGACAACCTACTTTAAAATGTTTGTAGTCTGTAGAAATTCAGTCTATATCAGTCTATCAGTTTATATTCAGTCTCTACATTGGGTGCCCTGAGGTTTTTGATCATGTGTTTCATAGGAAGGAAGTTGGGCTGCTGTGTATTTTAAGAAAATGTCTTAGCTAGATTAGAATTACTGTAACTCATCTAAACAGCGAATCACTGGAAGGAGGCTAATTCTATTTCAGTGTATATGAAAGTTATTATCTGATTCAGATCCTTTTTATAGCAATATTAGACAGCTAATCTAATCTAGATTTTAAAGGCTTTAAATATAAATCTAGTTCTTAATGGTCATAAACTGAAAAGAGGACTAATTTATGAATCTATAACTAGGTTGGCCAAATCTTGTGCTACACCAGCATTTAATTTTGTCTGGGGCTGCAATTAGTGCTCTGACCTGACAGAAATTTGTCTTCAGAGCGCAATTTAGACTGAAGCAGTTAACAAGGGCATTTTACCCCAAAGGTGAAATGTTTGGACTTGTCTGGACCGAGGTTTGGTGAATAAATACTGTGCAGATTGCTATGAAATTTGATGTGAATTCCCATAGTAATTTTTTAAGGTTTCTAATGATTTCATTTTTATTTTTGACTTCTCATCTAAATGTATACAAGAATTACTACTAGTTGATCATTATGAGATTTTTGTTTGGATCAAATCTTTGTACATTTTCTGAAAGTATGTTTCATGTCTTCAACACACACATGTGTTGCATACACTATCATACACCATAAAATGACAAGAAAAGATGTGACAGTTACACAATACATAAATTAGACAATTTCAATTACTGATTTGTGCTCAAATAAATATTTTATTTCTATCTGACCACAGGATCTTACTAACATCACAGGCAGAGCTCTCTTTAAGCAGCAGGGAAAGTATTGAATCCAGTCCTGACATGCTTCAGCAGCCACATCACCTCATGCTTCAGAGCTTGTATAAAAGGACTATGGATTCTTAGGGATTTCATTTATATGTGTACCTTCCAACAAAAGACTGAAACAGAAACTGAAGTCTTGATTGCTAATTAAAAAGTAACATGTGTTTCCCTGTGTGAGGAGTTGATGGTCTAATTGGAAGGTTGGGTTTAGCATTCTTAGCAGCGATTCCCAGATGTGTTTCAATTTCAGATTTCAGCTTCAGTTTGAGACAGTGAAGAATCAAAGGTGCTCTGCTCATCATATATCTAATTATGTACAACTGACAAAACCTGTAGATGCCAAGATTTGAAAATACTGGAAAATAACCCCTCCATCAATAATCCATAATCATGTTGTGGACATTACTCTATTTACCATAGTTGATCATCTGAAGAGAACAGAAAACCTTTTATACTGTAGTGAGTAAATCTAAATATTAAGGGACTGCAATAAAGCTCAGGTATCACAGCAAGCTAAACTGAAGCTAAACCCAGAAGCATCATATATAGACATGTTTAGAATTTATTACTTTTACTACCTTTATCCTCTCCACTGTCGCCTAGTGCTTGCTCAAGGGGGAATTGCTGGGTTTCCTATATAATTTATACCTGCATTGGTATAAGTCTCAAACCTTACATTGTACAGTGCCTCGAGATTACTTTTGTTGTCATTTGGTGCTATGAATAAACCAAATTGAATTGAATTGGAATACTTGCACACATTTTTCCTTGCATTTCAACAAGAAAAGGAAATCACATGGAAAATTGACAATAGTTACAGTTGGCTGTTGAACATTTACTGACAGGCATCAGCTAACACATACAGAGCGTGATAAAAGGTGAAAGCTTACATATGTAAATGGCTGTCGACCTTACAGTTGGTATGAAAGCATGAAAATGTGAATTACTCATGTGATACGGCTCCCACATACACTGTTCACTGGTCTTACATTTATGTATGAACTCTGATCCATTCGATTTAATTGTCCCTAGAGGTGAAATCCTGGGGAAGAAGATGATATCTGATATCTGGCACCTGAGCCACGTTCAACACAAATCTTTATCCATTCAAATTAAAGCTTCAGTGGTGCAAATGATGCAAATAATCACAATACTGTACCACTCCCATTTCCTAACAACCACGGGGGAGCTGGACATGATAGAGTTGTGGAGATGGGTGAAATAAATGGGTGTGATTGGCTGCAGAATAGCAGTTTGTGACAGCGAGGAGGATTACAGGGTGCAACAGTGCGATCTAGTGGACAATGGGAAAACCACAAGAACCTTTTTAAAAATGTGCTCTGGTTAAAATCATTTTGAGGGGTTTTCATTGCCATTTTAAATACTAAAAAAAAGGCTATCTGAAATTCTGCACATTAGTAAACCCAGATTATTAACAGGAGATTACTTAATAATGCTTCATCAGTGCTGCTAGAGATCAACTCTGGCTAAACTCATAACATCCATTTGTAATGCTCATGGTGTAGTGGTATATATATATACAGTATTTATAACCGTGTCCATCCAGTCGGAAAAAACAAACCCAATTCAGAGGAAGAGGCGCACGCATACCTGCACACATTCACAAGAAAACACTGAGCCATTCACGCACACAGACCCTCTCACACTCTTCTATATCATGCATCTGTGCGCACACATTCACATTCACACATACATTCACATTCAATTACATGGATTCAGGTGCACTCATGCAGGAGGGCAAACACAAACACCCAGCTGCATGGATACAGGTACTATACTTTAGATTGTGTGTGTACGTGTGTGCACGTGTGAGAGCTCGGTTTCTGAAAACAATACATAAATCATGGAAACAACAGCAGCAGCAGTCCATCGTGTGCTCGTGTGTGTATACTCATACACCCACTGATGCACCCACTAGTGCCTATTCTGCCAAACAGACCGTGATGTCACTCTGCTGTCAGAAAAACCTATCAACAAAGATCTTTATTCTCTGAAGAATGATTTTAAACGTGCTGGCAGAGTGGCTCTCTGGATGGGGAAGTGAGTCTGCTGGTTATCAAATGACTTTGGTCCAGACAGAATTTTCTGCACCACTACTAAATGGATTTCTGAGATATGTTCATGCTTCCTGGAGGATGAATTACACTGACTAGTAATCCTCTTTTAGCTGAGTCTAGACGTTTGTGGTTTCTTACATATTGGGTTGATTGCAGTGAAATTTGGTGCACACATTACCTTTTTAATGTTGCATGATGGAACTGATCTTAGTATTGAGGTAAACCACCTCCCTGCTGAGGCACAGCCTCACAGAGCTGCTAGCAATGCTATATACTCTTTTTAATACACCAGAAATACTACTGCTCTACTGCTCTCTGAGTTTCATAAGAATGTTTCCACCGAGACTCATCAGAATTAGGCAACTTGACCTCAGAAGATTCATCTTCTGAACGGAAAATGAGCCAGATGTGGCATGTTGTTTCTCATTAGTGAAATGAAGCTCACTCTTTCTTCTGTTAAAACAAATACTCTGCCTTGACACTGTGTGTGACAGCTGGAGATGAGTATTTAGTTAAGTGGAAGAAAATAAATCAAAGCACTCGCCTCCTTTTTTTGCGACGATTTGTCTCATTCTTGTCTGGTATGTTCACAAGGGGAGGAAAGGGGGTGAGAGGAGGAAGGTGCAAGAGAATGAGGATGAGAAGATGGTGTGTGGTGAGGGGATGTGTGCAAGTGTGAGTAGTGGAAAAAGTGGGGACAGAGCCAGCCAGAGAGAGACAGAGAGAAAGTGTGTGTTTAGACCAGCTGCACAGCAAATCTGTTTATTCTGCACAATTTGGCATCAAACACAAAAGACTGCTGAGTGCCTGCTACTGCTTGTGGTGCCCCATTAAAAAGGAATTTATTGCTGCTTTAAGAGAAAGCCTGAATTACACATTTTTACCTCACTGCTCTAATCTCACCTCTCTCTCTCTCTCTCTCTCTCTCTCTATGTCTTTTTCTCTGTGGTGATGGTAGTGGTGTGGGGTCTTTTTTACCCCACTTCTAGTAGTAGCTGTCAGACAAGTCATCAGAACAGCTCATTACAGACTCATATGGACAGGTATAGCATGCATGCCCACCTACCTGTCAGCCATCTCCACCTGAGTGAAAGGTGCTCATTGCTCAAACATCAAGCTGAAGAAAGCCTGCGCTGTTGGTTTGTGAAAATGGTGGCATCTTACCCAGTATACGCTACATCTTACAAAATCTAAACAATGTTTCGAATTTCATCACCCTTCATTTTCAACCTCTCAGTATGGTTGAAAGGTGCGTTGCCTGAACATGTAAGAAGACAATCTTGCCATTTGCACATTGTTATGTGGGTATTTTTAAAAGATGGTTTAATGTTGCATCTCTTTTTCAGTCGTATCCAGAAGACAGATGCTTTAATAATCAAGCCTGACGACCAGTTATCCATTTGGTTTATGCCTGTAACCAGACTTTGAGCTCATGCACTAAAGAAAGTGTGAACTTGGGGCCCACATCTCACTGCATAAATCTCCTCAGCCAATGATAAATTCATATTTAATGACCATGACCATCGTCTGGGAAGGAGGAGCATTCTTTCATTATTGCTGCTTTCCCCGGCTGCTTGGTCGAGATAATTGATTTCTCTGTGGTAACAAGGTATCGACCACGCATGGTAGCTGGCTAAGACGGCGGTTCAATTCAAAGGAGGGGTGTAGAGGGAGCACTGGGGGAAAAAAAGAATGAATGAGGGATGAAACCAAAGGAGAGATAGAGTAAGAGAGCAAGAGCACTGAAAGCCAACAAGCCATACAATTATTTGCAGTTCAAAAACTCCCTGGCTGTAGGTGGGTGTACATTGGACAATAATTCGTCTTGTTTTTCTGTGTTTTAAAAGCAAAACAAAGTTTGCTGTTTCAGTGTTGCATGCTTAATTCTCCAAATGGAAACACAAAAACTGAGTCGGAAACAAATCTGGAGGACCGCTTTCAAGCACATGCTTACCCTGCCACAGAAGCAGCATATTGGTCCTGTTCCTCTTGTTTAGAAATTTGTAGCATTCCACTTTTGTTCCCCTTGATTGACTATATTAATTATGTGATTTCAATAACAAATCTGCCCAATCCACTGAGTAGATTTTGAAACGCAGAAATGCCCTGCAGCAAATATGTAAAACTGAATTTCTGTGCTAAATATGCATCCATAACTAGTAAACAAACATGTACATGTAACACCATTGGTCTATTGGTTGATGTGGCTTTTACCTTAACAAACCAATTGATTAGAAACACGATCAGATGGGTGGATTTGACTGGCAGTTATTGAGCTGACATCTGAGAGGTGCTAACGTTATTGGTCCTGACTTCAAGCAGGCAATGCCGCAGACACCTGCTACACATTGCAAATACAGACCTTGAGAGTATGTGTGGGTTTTTGGTCGGTCAGTCAGTACTAGCGATAACTAAAGCTTATGAATTGAATAATTTATCGATTGTATTCATCTTCCAGAGAAGGAAAGAGTGCTGCTC
Source organism: Helostoma temminkii (assembly GCA_900302695.1). NCBI lineage: Eukaryota > Metazoa > Chordata > Actinopteri > Anabantiformes > Helostomatidae > Helostoma > Helostoma temminkii. Next base: position 37,382 of record OMLM01007463.1, read on the forward strand.
TTTCCTTTGGCATCACTGCTTGCAGTTCACTGTATAAATAGAGGAATTAAATAGTGCTGTTGTTGTTGTGTGTTTACCAGCTTACATTGTAATTTATTTAAGAGCTCTTAATTGGACTAGTTACTCATTTGGCCCTCATTGGTCCCACAGCAGAGTGGAGCTCTATCAGTGCACACTGGGGCATGCTGTACACAGCCAGCTGTTTGATGTTTGCAGCTGCTGAGCGTATGCTGCACCGTACAGCATAAATAAACACACTATCCCCTGATGAGAGGACAGAGAGACACAGGAGACCTTATTTCAGGCTAATGAACTATTAATGTTGATTTGAAATTCAAACATTTTTGTGGGAGGAGGGGTTCTTTACAATCATTCAGACTCGTGTGTGAGAGACAAAGAAAGGAAGGGAAAACCAACTCATTTGGTCATATAAATGTACGTCAATAGGTTCTGCATGGGCTTAGCGTTCTCCACAGTAGTGCCTAATGGAATAACTATAAGATGTATAAATGATCCCTGCTTTAATTCATAATAATGTTGGACCTCATTGCCTGCCCACTCAGCCCAATAGATTATGGAAATAGCTGTAATGACTATTGGACCAATGAGCCGAATTGCATTATCATTCAGTGCCACATTGGCTTTGGAATAAGTGCCGCTGTTTTTGCTTTCACTGAAGATCTTAAATAACAGCAGCCAATATTCAATTTACACCAAGAAAATGAAGACAAAGCATGTTAAATATGAATTAACGCTTTAGACTGTGTGAATACAGCATTAATAACATAACACTGATTAAGGCATATGAATCGCTGCTAACAAAACCCACACATTCTACACATACTCCTCTTATGATCTAAAACCTCATTTCAGCAGGGTTCCTCACCCGCATGCCCGTCTCATGCTCGAACAACACCCAGCAAGACAAAAGAACACGTCTTTTGATGTTTTATTTTTAGCCCAGCCAAGGACTTCAGTGTGATCTTATTTGTGCTAAGACAAACTAATAAAAATGTATATTTAGTACACAGGGTCTTTGGTGAAAATAACTAAATCAGTCAGACAACATTTCATTATAAAAGTAGAATCATTTGATAGAATACATGTACAATGATGTATAAAATAAGTATAAAACAATGCAGTGTTAAGAGTCTAACAACCTGACACTATGCACATATCCTACTGTCAAGCACAACACAGCTAGAATTGGCTTTAACGACAAAATACTGAGACTCAGTTTGTCAGTATCAACATTTCTCTCCAGATAACTTATAGTCACATTAAAAGCTGGAGCTTAATAGTGGTAGTGAAGAGCAGAAAAAAAAGATGTTTCCTCAAAGAATCACTTATTGTGTGTTACAAAAAAAAAGTTAGTGGAGACAAAGTGACTGTGCATGCAAATTAGTTGTTACACACAAATTTAAAACAAAGCCCCAGATTTTTTTGTGATGGCTTGTGAGAGAAAATACTGACTAAACTGCTCTAATAAATTACAGTATTTTTAGTTCTCTTTTGAGAAGGAGCGTCAGTAACACTGACTGGTTATGTGCACAATATACAGTAGATTTTCATTGGTTAAAGCTTGCATATCAAAAGTGGTGCAACAGCTGCCTCTAGTGGTGCGTATTGGCAGGAAGAAAATACTCAGGTTGTTCCTTAGATACAGTGCAAAATGCAACATTCATACTCCCATTCAGTATCTGTGTTTACATTGCAGTATTGATAAAATACATGTCATGATTGTTATGTCATACAACACAGTCAACATAAATATAAAACTAAATGTTAAAACAGGAAACTCTTACCAGGACAATGACAAAGCAACTAAAGCAGTCAAAACACAACACTGGCCAATCATAAAATTTCTTTTTTTGTCCAATCCAGCTACGTATCATGTGTGCTTGTGCATCCCTGTTGCTGTAGTTACAACCACAGGTTTAAGGACGGACAAACACCAATCACTATGTAGGTTATGAACATCAATGCCAAGTGTTAATAGAAAATAATGATCCTAGAATTGATTCAGAACAGGCTGTATCCACAGTTTTGGTCAATAATAAATCATTAGTAATTAAAAGATATAAAACCAAGTTAAACACTCATGTGTAGGAATCTTTTTTTTTGGTTAGACATTGTTTGTTAAATGAATATAAACATACTAATAAATGCCAAATGCTAAAATTGCACAGCAATGTTCCCACATGATTATGTGAATATATATTTAGTTAAGGTAGTAAGTAACCCCCAGTACACTATGGATGAACTCCTTCCCCTTCATTATTACTTCAGCTGTGGAGAAGCGAAGAAGTTGCCCTGGCGGTTGGCAGCTGAAGTTTTGCTCTTACTCCCAAATCTAGAGGTTGGAGTTGGTGAACAGAGACAAGCAGTAATACTGAAGTTTAGTAATTGTATTTTTAGCAAATACACTAGTAAGCACAAGTGAAGATGAAAGTTTAAAAGATGGACACTTGGATACAATGTGCATGTGTGAATATCCGAGTATGCTTCGTTTGCTAATTATACTAATTAAACCCACCTATAACCTGACCTAAGGCTGAATTTTTCAGTTAAAAGTAAAAAGTAAAAATGTGTGATTGGCCTAAATTAACACAAACATTGGAAATGGGGAAACTACCTACCAGAACCTCAAAAGCTCATCAATTAATGCGCCATTTTATTTATTTAACCTTATACAGCCTAATCACTTACTATAGAGGCCACATAAAACCAACTCTTAAAAAGAAGGACACGTCCATTCCTGAGGAATACTATACATTTTTTGCCTGCCTTTAATTTAAACGTCCTACCTGGTACTTATTGAAAAAAGAATCATCAATATTAAATACATACAGCACTTTTGTCCAAATGGTCCTGTCTATCCATGCTCAAAAAAAAGACACCATAAAATACATACACAGGTTGGTGTGTGTACAGTAGGAATGGGTAGCGACTGGCAAAAAACTGAATAGTCATTAATTTAAAAATAAATTAAATATTTAATTTAGCTTGAAATGTGTATCCCTGGTCTACTGACTGTACTTGATTGGCATCTGTCATTGTAATGAGCAAAGGTTAACTGTGGAGTAACTGACAATCATAACTTTAGCCGCTATGCAAGGTAACTTAGAGGGTTACAGATTGTATCCCTGATCCTTGATCAGATCTTAACACGCTCAGTGAAAAAAGATAACTGGGTGATAACTAACAGGAGAATTTATCTAATGTCATTATCTGGGATTAAACCTGGCAATAATTAAAGAATGTAGCTTTTAAATTTGGTTTGGGGAGAGTGTGACGGAGCTTACATGGTTGTGCTGGACAGGGTGTGCATCATACGCTGTGACAGTGAGCTGGAGGAGGGTGTTTTGGACATCATCTGGTGCTCTGGAGTAGTCACTGGTCCCAGGATGCTCACTGCAGATAAAGATCAGGCCAGAGTCTCTTTTCAGTATAATAGTACAAACTAGAGTTTTTGAGGCAATTTTTATTCTCGTGTGGTACAGCACATCTTCAGTTATTTACCTTTGCGGTCTGGAGTAACACTAGGGTAAGCACTGTCCAAGGCTGTACTATCTGGATAGGCAAACCTGCTCCAGTAGCTTGTTGGGATGCTTAGCAAGCGCTCTACAATCTAAAGGATGTAAATTATGTTAAGTATACAATGTATACAGAAACAAACATTTAATTATACTGATGTCAACCTCAATTTTATACTACACCATAAACACTTGAACTGGGCTCTGAACACAAAGTATAGACAGTGCAGTTATTCTTGAAACTTCATTCACCCTTGGTTGTCTGTTTGTGTCATGCAGAATGGTCATCGGATCTGGGTCTGGAACAGCATGGCCTACAAGGGTAGGGCCAAAAACCCTGGCCAGGTTGTTCACATCCATCTTGTTATTCACACACTGAGATACCCTGGGAAAAGAAAGGCATGAACATTTTTTATTTAAAAATTTTACATTTTAAAGGGAAAAAAAAGCTGAACCACGCAAGATTTAAATGGTCACAGCATTTTGGTTCACTGTATTCTCAAACTTTCCACCATTTAGGAAAAAGTTTGTTTTGGTTTACATGTCACATTTTTTAAACAACAATTCTCCTAATAGGTTAAACGTAACAATAAGCAAAATGGTTATTAGCATTTTAACTAAAATGCAAGAATAAAATACTTCTGCAGATGAATCATCAGACAGGCCAGAGTATCTCGGTTGGGTTCAGGCAGCTCACTGATGGTCTGGTACAACACAGCCAGACTGTTGTCCTCATCTTGAATTTCTATTAAAAAACAAAAAAAAAAACATTAACACAAGTTACCATGTATGTATATGACTCTCCCCAATACAAATGAACTCCGGTAATCAATTTGAATAATTAAAAGGCTAAATAAACATTCACGCAGAAAGAAAATTACAATTTCATAAATTCTCTGTAAGTGATTGTGAAAAACGTACCAGCTGCTTCCATAAAAGCTTTATTGAGGTGGAAGGTGAGCAGTGGCTCTGGAAGGTTTCTGAGGAAGTCTTTCAGGACGCCTGTAATCACATTGATATCTTCTACTTTGTTAAGTGGAGGCAGAGTCTTTCCTCTGATCAGCTTCTCCTTCAGCTCTTTCACTGTGCGCTCATTGCCAGAAATTCTGTACAGACCAACCTGGGCAAAGGAAAGATGAAAAGAAAGCAACTGTCATTACCTGGTTTCCTGCGACACAGTTTTACTACTCAATGATGCAACTCGCCAACTCAAGGACATACTCACCTCATGTAGGCCTCTGTGCTCAATCTCCTTAATGCAGTAGATAACCAAAGCTGGAATCTTGGGGGGGGTGTCTGGCGCAAAATCAGCAAGGGTGGCCTACACACAGAACACACACACATTTACATGTAGGTAGCATGAAAGTAATGAAATGGAACAAACTAGAGTGAAAGCATTTACTGTACCTCTGTGTTCTTAATGGGAGTGCTCACAGCTATGGGATTGCAGGGCAGGGGACAGCGCTCACGACACTCTGGATGAGTCACCACCCTGCAATCCTGGCAACGAAGGTACATCTTGCCAAACTTTGTTCTTCTTCCACACGGCACACAGAATTCAGACTTTATCACCTTAGCGGTAGAGGGAAAACAGTGTTTTTGGTAAACAGATTATGCTTCAACGATAGGCGGGTAAAAAATAGTTTTAATCACTTAATATAGACAGTTATTACTGTTTTAGAGATGAAGTGGTGCTTCTTTCCTCCTTTAAGTTTGGGGGTTTGAAGTTGGGCGGGGAAATTTGAGACTGGTGTGCTGGGAGCTTCACTGGCAGTCTCAGATTGGTCAGTAGTGGTTGTATCACCCCATGCTGGAGCAACTGTACACACAATTGTCTGTTGGTCAAATCCTCAGAACCAGTGAAAAAGTATTATTGTAAGATCATGCAAGCAAGATTCTCACCACTCTTCTTTCTGCTACGTGTCCAATAAGGCACAGTTTCAATGGTGGAGACAGCCTCGACAGCACCACCATTTACAGGCACCGTGATGGTAGTTTTGGCAACGACAGACTCATTCATCTGAATCATATAGAGAAAGGTATTTAATGCTCTTTTCAGCAAAAAAAGCTGATTCAGGAAGGATAATTGACATTTATTTTTTCTTGGTCGTCTTTTTTCCCCAATCCATTTTACTAGTTTTACAGACAATGCATGTTTTTTTACAATAAGTTTTATATATATTTATATTGCATATATTTTATATATAGTACACTCAGCTGCAGAGGTCAGTCTTACCCTTTCTGATGTACGTCCAGAAGACCGAGGTTTCTTCATGACTTGAGGAGGAATCTCAGAGAGTTTTCTGGAGGAACGCTGTGAATATAAAAGTAACTAGCTAATGACAAATTGTATAACAAATAAACAAGTACACAAGCAATATAAACTGCCTGTGGTGGCGATAATAATGACTGATGCCACTAAACATCATTACCACTAAACAAACGAGCAGAATTATTTTAACGATAATGCAAACAAAGAAAATTTGAGTAAAGCACAACTCACTCGTTTCTGGCGTTTCCGCAGCCTCACAGTCTTCATCGCAGAGGTATCCCAGTCCTGCAGGAAAAGTTCATTATTGCACCCCTTACATACTACAAATTGAAAAGTAAAATATACATTTAAGTATAGTAAGTACATTTAAGTTTAAAATATGACATTTAAGAAAAAAGGTCAATATACCAGAGAGTCATCTGTTTGGTCATAGCTGATATCTGACAGCAAAGAACCTGATTCATCAATAGTAGTTAACCTGCATAGAGGATCAAAGACAGAATTTCATCTTGTAATGTGCAATACTTCTTGTGCCCATGTCTAGTAGGAAAATAACATGTCATGGTGAATTATAGTAGCTTTAATATAGAAACTCACATTTCAGATATAAAATACAGTGTGTTTGCTGCACATCTACTGTATGCAGTAAATGACAGAAGTTTATTTATGTTATGGTATGTGTACAGCATTAAAAAGTGGAATCTTGAATAAAGGTAAATCATTATTATTGTGTACTGCCTGGATGCCTTTAGCTACTTTAGAACTGAATAAGCAGAGTCTGACCTTCGACTTGTGTTTAAGTTGCTTTTAGCAGCCTGTGCTGCATTAGAGTGGGCACTGAGGAAGGCCAGGGCTGAGCGCTGCTCCTCACTCAGGTGGACACTGTTACCATTGTTGTCCGAAATCAGCAGCTCCCGGATTAGCTCTAGCTGACGTTCCTGTTACATTCACAAAACAGCATGTGGACAGGAACATAAATACCTACAGACACATCCATCACCAGCCATTGTTTATTTAAAATAAAGAAATAATAAGTAAACAAAAACTAAATAGAGTTTATAAAGTTGCCAATGGGAGAAACCTTTCAAAGAAAATCAACTATTCTACTGTATAATTTCATGGTTACCAACAATCTATAGTGCTAATTATGCACATAATGATACACATATAATCAGTGTTCACTGACCATTTTCTCATAGACTGCCTCTGCCTTCTGTCGCCGGCGGATCTCCACATCCACCTGGTTGCGAGCGTGCTTTAGTTTGACCTCTAGGGCTCCCCTCTCAGTCTCTGCTTTAGCCAGCGTCTCTTTACAAGAAACCAGCTCTTCACCTGTCTGCAGCCACTTCTTTCTGCAGTCCTCAAAGTTCACTGCCATCTGGAGGAATTCTAACAACAGGAGACAAAAATGGTTGTATTGCTCCTGTGTGCTAGTTTCTTTTGTGATTATTACCCTATGTAAATTAGGGCCCCAGAATTGCACTGGTTTCCATTAGAGTGGAAATGATGCAAATCACTTTACGACGGAGGGTAAAAGGACAAGAAAGCTCTGTTGTAAAGTGAATAAACAATCCCATGTAACATTGCTTTCCTGTTAGTTAAAATGGAAATGAACCAAATTATCTGACATGGAGACTTTTACAACACGTTAAAAGCTATTTCAAACACATCCCTTTCCAGGGGTGCACCATCAGCTTCCACAGTTCTGGGCCTGTCAGCCATTACTTACTTACTTACTTTGTACTCAGGGCTGCTTCTGCATTTCTCATGTGTAGTTAATAATTCATTGCAACAACTAAAACAATTTTGAAATGGAAACAGTATAAAAGGAACCAATATAGACCTAATACAGCTGCTGATGCCAGCACCATGACAAGCATTCAGTAGTGAAGTACTTCACAGACATGAGAAGAGAGAAGAAATACCACAACAAAGTGTGGAAACAACTTACGTGGTTCAATGCCCTCATTCAGACCGTCTACCAGGGCTCTGAGACTCTGGAACTGGTTGTACAGGCTCACAACAGACGACTCCATCGTGTCTTACTGCGGCTGGGTTAGCTAAAGGTGACATTAAATTGGTCAGTATCAACGGGAAGACACATGGACTGTAGCGTTGAGGCTAGTTTGCTTTTGGTGGAGTTTTACGTTGTTGTTAGCTCTGAGCATATGTGTAACCATGAAATAAAACGATCAACTAAATCAACGTTATCGTGTTGTGTATTTTTCGGCATTAGCCGTAACGTTACCCTATTGTCAATGTGTTCAGACTTAACGATTCAACGCCACTGTGGTTATTGTGAAGCCAGCGACATGCTAACAATAACGTTAGGAAGCTTCCTTTGAGTTTACAGCGTTAGTTGGGTTAGGTTGTTGCTAGCTTAGCAATTTAGTTACCTATTACGTTCATCAAAAGAAAAACAACTAAACGCTTACCTGGGCAATATTTCCTCTGCGAAAGGGCGGCTAACATGTAATGTAACAACTCCCAATGTTAGGGGCAGATGTATTTTTCCCTTAAGCAAAGCCACACCTGTGCGATAAAGTTGGCACACTCTTCTTCAAAGTTCAAAATCAGCGCCGGTTTTCTTCCTCGTTGTGTGACGTTGCGGAAGACAGGGCGCTCTATCGCCCCCACACACCCAGAGTTGTAACTGCAGGGGGAGGTGGAGGCAGGTTTCCTCCGGTTCTCAACAGTGATGTGTCAACATACAAACCACAAAGAAAAGTTTTTCAGTGTTCACTAACCAACAATGTATTTTGGAAATATCAATCAAATGTAGTTTGGTGTCTGCAATACAAAAAAGCTGTAGTATAAAAAAGATACATTACAACCTTATTTATTACTGTAATATTGAGCAGTAATACTGTAAATTCATAAATTAGTACACTCATATGTACACACTATATTAGGAAGGAAATAAATCTTACAAGATGTTGTCCAACATTTTGTGTCCAACTGGACTGGGTTTGTACTTTAAAAATCACTCAGGGGTTTTGATCGAGTCACTTTCCTTCAAATATCTGCTCAACTATTAACTGTAACTCCAGAAGTAATTTCAGGAATTGTGATATATAGGTTACGTTTTTGAACATGAATAAAAAGACAGATTTGCCTGATCACTTCAGTATTTATATAACTTTGGCTTTCCTTATTGTATATCAAAGCATGCACTATAGTAGGGTCAAATTATGTGTGAAATTAAATCCTTTGAAACAGTTACAGATTGTGTCCTGATGTTACTGGCCTGGCACATGGGATACACACAACAGTTTAATTAATCAGATACAAAAGGCATATCTGGGTGCAGCAGCAGCTCTACATTGTAGCCTTTACTAAAATTAACACATAAACCAAATGCAAATCATTTACATTCATAGCACAATAGCAGGAAATTTTATTTATTAATTTATTTGTACTGACTGTGTGATTTAGTGCTACACTTGCACCCCGAACACTGTCCAGATCCATTAGTTGATTTCAGATAATAGGATCTGTCAGTCAATGCACGCTCTCTGTCTATATCAATTATTCATCTCTTCTATGTACATTTCCCCCCATCAGAGATCATTTAACTGCCAGAATTCTCTTTTTACTCCAATCATTGTCTTCCCTTTCCTAAACAGAGTGGACTATTACTGCTATCTGCAAGTATATTCAAACAAGCATTTTAGCAATAGAAAGACAGGAAATAATTAATAATAAATTTGCAACACAGGGCACTTCCATTCAGGAGACACTTTTTTCACTCACCATTATGTTATAAATGCATCCTTATAATATAGCGTAGTTAGGTCTTTTATTACTCATCAAATCAGAGAAAATACTATAAAAGGCACAATACCACTTTGTCTAGTTTATTCAGATAGACAATATAAGTCGAACTACATCCCAATGATCATAGAAAGCATTGCACATCAGCAAATTGAACTGTTATACCTGTATGTTTTCTTCCTTTTTTTCTTCCTTTCGTTTTTACCTGAATAATTTGTTCACAGAGTTTAAGCTGCGTGCCTCAAAGGTGCACAGATACCACAACAACAGGGTCCAAATTTCATCAAGCATATCTCTAGAGTGAAAAAGTATCAGGAGGCTCTCATGCACAAAAGTTTCAGAGGAAGCACCTGCGGATTGTGCTGACTACAGTTAGTCACAGGCACTATTGGAAGGGTAATGGATCCACAAACAGCCTCACGGGGAGCACTTGGCAAATATACATCTACTTAGGAGGATGCAGTGAAGCAAAACAGATCCTCGATACATCCTGTGCACAGGGGAAAGTGAAGTTTAAAGGTCTGTCAAAACAAAACAAGCATTTTGATACAGTTTCCCTGCTGATATGCATAGTTTCTGTGCACTTTGGTGCGTACCCCGTGAATAGAGTAAAGTGCTTATCCATTGTTGAGCAGAAACAAAATCGTCCATATCTGGCAATATATCCAGGAAGTAGGTATGATAACATGAACACCTATCAAATGCAATATAATGCATTAGCCCCTGCGATAAATACTAGTACTGTGAAGTTAAGAGTCTGACATTTTAGTTGAGATGGTGCCATGCATTTAATTGAATTATCTGGTCATTTTGACGCTGTGGTCACTGATGGGGTTGGATTAGATTACAGTGTACTGTAAAGTGTGCTTTGTACAATGCATTACATCCTTATCTTAAAGTTAAAACAACAAAACTGAATTTTACAAGCTTTACAAAGATAGTGTTTGTGTTGGAGTCCATTACAATTTACAGGTGTGGATATGATATATTGTGTAACCCTATATGGATTTCACAGTCTGGCACCAAATGTTAACAAACTAAAATGTCTGAGTTAACTGGATGTTTTTATAAAATGGAATGTTGATAACTGGGAAATTTACATTCATCATATGTGAAGGGGCACCAGATGAATATGTTGGTACTAAGTGAGTCTGCAGGTATGTGGAAAACCTCTGGCCAAGTGAGTACAGAGAAAAGATAATGAGCCTAGGTGCACAGTAAACATCCCATCAATTGAATTACAAGTGGTATCCCCCACTTAGTGAGTGTTTACTGGAATAGGCTCCCTCTTCCCTTCACTGCTCCAGGGCCAAAACATCAACAACAACAACATTTTTTATCTTCCATTTTCATCTTTCCATTTTTGAAATCTGACACTTAGTAAACACTCTGCCTCTCAACCCAAATGCATTCACGAGTTGATTAAACAGCTCGTACCTTCCAGTTTGAAAAACAGATCTCTATAAAAATATTATTTTTTATCGATTTAAGCATATTTCAGCATTATTTCTAGTTGATTTGAAGTAGTACCAGAGTATTTGAACTAAAAGAAAATAAAAGCGCCCCATTACTATTTGTAAATTATATGTGTGAAACCCGTAAAACTACTATCTTATACGGAAGAGAAATAAGCCCTATTGTGTTCTCACGGGAACCACAAATGAGTCAGGCAGTGCTTAAGGCTGAACCTGATTCCCAGTGCATTTGTAACAGTGTTGTTTCTCAAAACAACATTGGCCAAATACGAAAATAAAAAGAAAGTGACATGTTTGCATTGGCTCAGTATTAGTGGCTTCAATATATGGTCTGAGAGGTATTTTAGAATAATTTAAAATCAAGTACATGAATTGTTGAATAAACACATGTAAGATCATGGCTGCTTGTGTTTTATCAGCTTAGAAATATTGTGCTTGTTGATGTTTGTGACTTTGGTGAAGATCAGATCAGACTTCATGACCAATTATTGCAGAAAACCAGGAAATTGCAAACTGTGCCATTACTTTTTTCTTGCAACTGTACTTCACATCAAATAAATGAGTCAAAAAACCTTGGCATTGGAGATTACTTACAATGTGCAGGATCGAGTGAATCATCGTGATTTCAAAGTAAGCTACAGGTCCAATCGTGCAGGTTTTCTGAAGTCTGCATGCAGAGAAGTGTAAGGCAGTACTGTATGCTAACTGTTCACTGACCCAGCTTTAGGGTCCTAATATCATCGTCTTTCATCTATTTATATCCATGACAATGGTGAGCAGGTTCCTGGGTACAGCACAAAGAGTAGCTGCTGAAAACAAACAAAGTCAAAATCTCTATTTGTGAAGATCTTCATGAGCCTATGGTGCAAATAGGAATGACAATGATGAGAATAATAATAGTCGCAGTGGCAATAAGTGCAATCAGCTTGCAGACCTTGGCCCGACGCAGCCCAGCCTCTTTACGCCTGAGTAGAGCATCATAGCCTGGAGTGTAGATATCATCCATCCAGAACTCCATGTTGTTAGGGTTAAGAGATTCCTGGCCCTGTGGAGTATGATGCCATTTACAGAAATCAGAAACTCATATGGTCTGAATACAAATCATAATTCAAACATTTCAAACTTGATTTACTCTGTCCTGCTTTGTATTATTAATTTGTGAAACCAAGCTGTTTTGTACAAGTTTTATTTTACTACTTCCACATTCCTCAACTCTCTGTAATGCATGTAATTGAGGTAGTTGTCCCCAGAAATAAAAACTATACCTTTCAAAATAAATTCATGAAACACAGAAGGTTTAATAATTTAGAGATAAAAAACACTTACTTAATATAAGACATTACATAAGAGTAATTAAATGTTTTAACATTTGTTGCCATGTAAAAGTTATTAGTTCTTACCTGTAAGTCCAAAGGGGAGACTCGAGCCTCTCTGTCGTCTACAGTCCAGACGGGCCTTCCCCTTCCCTCAGCCAACCTGGGGTCCATGAGCTTCCCAGAGGTTAGGCCACCTGTCAGACTGCTGCCTTTGTGGCGGAACAGTGATGAGTTAAACACTTGATCCATGAGGTTGGATGATTTTTGGGAGAGTAGATTAGTAGTGCTGCCTGACTGATCTGCCTAGAATGACAATGGGGCCAAACATACAGTAGATTTTATAAACACTGCATATACACAATAAGTATACATATTTAACTTTTCAAAGATTTGAAATTTAGGAAATGTTGACTATATTAATTTAACTAAATAGCAACATTAACATGCAAATTAATATAAACAGATAATCTGTTACACTGTCCAAACATTGTGTGTTTAAACAAATATTACAAAAATAGGAATGATTAACTTGGCATGGCAGACTATCAGCCTAACAGTGCACATACTGTAGTTCTGTCTTCAGAGACTCATAGAATCTTCATGATGACAGAACATATATATGTTCTAATTAATTTTTAATGCATCCCAGAAAATAAAATGTACACAGCAAAATGAGACTACCTCTCCAGCTTTTCCATGTGGAAGTTTTCCATCTTTACTTTTTGAGAATGACACTGTCCAGTCTCTTGCAGTGTTAGTAACATTCAGCTGTTTGGATTCAGAGACACTCTTCTCTTCAGGCTGGGTTTTGGATGCACGATGAGATGATGCATCCTTCTTCCCCTCTTTCCCCCCCTTTGAATCCACCTGAGCTTTGCTGCTTTCTTTTCGCTCAGCAGGAGCGTTCCATCGGCTCCAGTCCAGACTACTAGTGCTGGTCCCTGGAAAAAGATGACCAGAGGCAGACAGAGGCTGAGGCTCTGATGAGTCAGAAGGAGTTACGGGGTGGCTCATAAAAGAGGAGACACCACTGAGAGGCTCCAGCCACCGCCCGCCAGACCCTTGTCCACCACTGCTAATAGGCTGCTGGATCTTTTCATCCAGTCGTTGGAGAGCAGACAGCACCTGAGAAATCTCAGCCTTTACATCATTCAGTGACTCCAGTTGTCTTTCTATCTGGCTCATACGGAGCAGCAGCTTACAGACACTGGCCTTCAGCCCATCGTCACTGCTTTCAAGAGAGTGGAAAAGCCTTTGGAGTTGACCTAGGCGACCACGTCTGGCCTCTGGAGTGTCCTGATTAACAGCTCCTGATCCATCACTGGGGTGCAGGACTCCGGTGGAACCACACATGCTTATGTCGTCTAAGAAACGAAAGATGGCACTGATGTCATCCTCCCCAAACTCAGGGTCATCTAATGAGGTCATGAAGGAGAGGCGATCAGCGTGGACCAGGCTACGGAGTCGCCGGGGGTCCGGTGGGTCTGTCTGGGTTCCCTGAGCCTTAAGTCCATCACCTCCACTTGGCAATCCACTATCCCCACTATCACCTCCTGAGGAGCCCAAATTGCTTATTGCAGGGGTTGATCTTCTCGGAAGTTGTCCTGCTTGTGATTCCATTCCCATCCCAACGCTACTCAAGCCCAAACGGTCCTCTAGGCTGTGACTCTTGTTGTTCCAGATGGGTCTCTGCGTCCTGGGTGGCTGAAGATGACGAGGGGACCATTCTGACCCAGGTCCAAAATAAGTTGAGTCCTGCAGGTCATCAAGGCTCTCATGTTTAGCCCTCTGCTCTGGTGACTGGTGGACCGCTGTTGGTGAAGGGTAAGGATTCGGGATAATGTCAAAGCTGCTATTGTCAAATCCTTTCTGTACCTTGGGACTGGGAGACTCACTGCTAACAGTCACCTGTGGGATTAGAGGCGGCTGGTTGTGGAAGTCCTTTCTGAAGATGTTTCTCTTCTGGTCGACAGATGATCCCTGCTCAGCTTCAAACACCTCCATGGATGCAGAATCTCCACTAGACTCACTATCAGTCTCCAAAGGCAGGTAGATATTCTTCATGACCTCGTTTGGGATTTGACCACTGGGATACAAGAGTGTGGTGTGAGGCAGATCAAAAGACACGGCCCTCGCCCTGATTGGAGGGGAGGACACAAAAGAGATAGGATCAGGGGGAAGACTTGCTCGCTTGCGCGCTGAGTAATTCGATTTTGGAAACAGCAAATGCTGGTCAATAGGCCTGCCACCAGAGTCAGAGTGGGCACGTGTTCTTTCACGACCAGAAATGTTGAGCTGGTGGATTCCAGGCAGACTGGGGCCTGGAGACTGGTCAACAGGAAGGACTGTCTGGGTTTTCATTGGTTGGTTGTCATCAACAGCCCCGCCCGTCATCTGAATAAGATTAAAGATAGTCACAATATCAGCAGCGACACCTATGGGTGATAGCCCTTGGCCCCTGGTGGAAACCCGGTCTCTGAAGAGTGTGGCTGGGAAACAAGGGTCCCGGCTGGCAGCAGCAAACAGCAAACTCCTGAGCTCGATGAGGTGCTCTAGGTCAAAGCGGCTGCTGACCATTCGACACAAGTCCTGGAACGTAAGCCACTGTCGCATATTGGCCAGTTCCTCTAGGATCCCCAGAAGGACCCCAGGGTATTCCTGCTGCAGGTTAGCCATGACTGCTCACCTGAGAGGGAAAACAGGGCAAAACACTTTATTTATTTATAGAGCAACTTTCAAAAACAAGGTGATTTTAAGTGCTTATTTATGGCTTAATCTTTATGATAAAAAAAGACTGAAACAAGAAATACAAAACATTGCAATGTAAAAAGCCACATGAACAGAGTTGCAAGTAAAATTTATTTCCTGAATGCAATAAAAATAATTTTACACCAAAGAAAACAGGTTACAAAACAAAATGATAGTAAAAATAATAGTAAGAAAAATATTTATTCTTATTATTATTATAGGAAAATAATAGCTCCCTGCCCTGACCCAGTCTCAAATATGTATTTTATCATCAAAAACATGACTGCAGATTATAACTATTATATACAGAATCATTGCATTTTGCTATCAGTAAACGTTAATATTAGTAAGGCTAATAATAATAGCATTGGATTATAAATCCTATTACTATTGGAAGTGACTTAAATAAAGCTTATGTTACAGCAAGTGTTTTTGCTACTGTGCTGTCAGCACAGACCAGCTGGTCGAACATGTAGTCTGTGACACAGTAGACTCTTTCAGTTTAGGAGGAAAAGGCCCTCTGAGTGGGAATTTAGAAAGCGACCTTATTCTCGGGCCCTAAAATAACTGATCATCTGATCTGATGACGCCGCCACACTGCGCACATCTTCACCTAATTGGACATTTTTATTCCACTGATTTCTATTAACAGCTTCAGGACATCTTTGATTTTTACATGATAAATCAAGGAGGGATATATTAATATACCTTCGGTAACTTTATTTGAATTAGATTTTTTTTTTTAATGCGAACGGGACAGACGTTTTTGTTTAGCCTTCTGCCTCTAACTTTCATTTGGAAAAAAATGCGCAACAATTTGCACTAGTGCACTCAGCAGGACCAGTACCAACGGCATGACAGTGCTAATTGGGTTGTAAACGTTTAACCATCTTAAGCAGAGACAAGCTTAGAAATTGGAGTATTTGCTCTTACCTGAATCCAATGAATACAACTGCAGGCACGCCTATGTCCATCAGCGCCGACAAATAATCATTTTTACGCTAAAAGCGAAAGCATATTCCAAATATATCCAGGTCGGTTCATGCTGTCACACTCCTAAGCTTTTCTGTAACAGCGACAAGCTCACAGCCGAGGAAGGAGAGGAGAAAATCAGAAATCAGGTCATCTTCCCACAAGTCCCTGCAGTCCTCTAAGGGACCTCAAAATACATCCAAACGGTTTCCCCTCATCACAAATCAGCGACGATACTTGCAAAGTCAACAGAACACCCTCATTTCCAATAGATACACAGCAGGAGAGACACACTCTTGGCAGGTCACCCCTGTGTGTATGAGTAGGTCAGGACCAGGAGCATATTTTCTCAGGTGCAATAGCAGTAATTGGTTATGTGTGCAAGTTGAGCATGCTAATGAAGGACAGATAAAAAATTGATGTTTGCTAATTGGCACTCCTAAAACATCAAACTGTCAGTAAATCATAATGTCCAGGGTAAATTGCCTGCTAGATTGCTGCCTACACACAGCTGTCTGCCACAAATTCAGCCATACCAGACATTTCACCATTACTCTGCATTATCATCCATAAATGCTTGTACTTAAAACCCCATTAGAGCAACAGAAGGACAAGGCTTTCATCACTGAGTAGTAGCACTCTGCTACAATGAGAATGGACATCTCTAATTCATCCGACAACATAGCGAGGAGCACATCAATCAGAACGTGGACTCAGGGATCGATGCAGTGAATAAGCCTCTGCATGAATAGGAATGTGGGTTTAGATACAGGACCACAATGTACTGTCAGGCCTGTAGTATATGGTAGTTGTGCATGCATGTGAAAAAGTTAAAAAAAAGCGAATAATGAAAAAAATATATAATTCATTTTATTGATTTCAGAGTTTCATGATTTCACAGACTACTGATAGGACAAACTGAGGACAATGTAAAATCTAGAATAGAATTTAAAATCTTTCTTCTCACATATAAAGCGCTTCATTATCAAGTCCCTTCATTTGGGAAGAGTTTGAGAAGCACACATCCTCTCTACTTTTAAGACTATACTTAAAACTTTTTTTTATTTCCATAAAGTTTATAGTCAGAGCTGGCTAGGTAACTCTGATCCATCTCTCACTGCAACCAGTCAAGGCAGATGGACGCCCACCCTGAGCCTGGATCTGCTGGAGGTTTCTTCCATTAAAGGGGATTTTTCCTGCCCGCTGTCATCTAGTGCTTGTTCAAGGGGGTTTGTTGTGTTTTCTTTATAATTCCATATAGTGTATTGTATATGTATTGTTAAAATCTCTAAGGTCTTAAACCTGACATTGCAAAGTGCCTAGAGATGACTTTTGGTGTGAATCTGCATTATATAGATAAACTGAAATAAAATTGAAGCGTTCTCTCATTACTGTAACATTCTAACGTGACTGATTTTAAATACAAAAGTTATATAAATAAGTACAATTAGACTGGGCAGTCTTGGTAACTTACTTAAGTGATCTACTAACTATAAAAAACAAGACATTTCTCTTGTAAAACATCATCGATGTGTACTGTACATAAGCAGAACATTAAGACTTCAGCTCAAATCAGAATCTCGTTCTCTTTTCTTCTTTGGCTTTGATTTCACAACTGGAGGTACAGTCGGAGTCAGTGAAGGATTCAAGGCAGGATCTAATGCTGGGTTCAGGGCCAGCAGGTCCAGTCCTGTGGTACTTAGATGACCTGCTGTAATAAAATATGAAAGGCAGGAGACAGAGAAGGATAAATATTTGAACACATTTTTTTCACTGGGGTAAGGTGTCTTTCTTACCTACGCTGTCCTCTTCACCACTGGGATCTGCATCTGGGCGGTGGAGAGAAACGCGGGCCAAAGCTGCCAGCTCAGTTATGAAGCTTTCTTCTGCCTCCTAATGGACACAGCAACACACTGTTTACATACCGTAAATGTGTAATACATATGTGCAGTACATACTGTATATTCACACAGTATTTATCTACTAGACAACAAGTATAGACAACATTAAGCACTCTAACCAGTAGCTGTCCTTTTATCCTTTCCATGGTTTGATCTTGGACGACTTTCTTCTGTCTCAGGTCTTCATAAATCCTCTCTTGCTCAAGATTACTTTGCTCCAACACTTTCCTTTTGTGAAGTTCAACTCTAATATACAAGAAAACAGAAGCTATACAAGTGCAATGTGTTTTAAATATACTTAAGAATGAAACAGGTAGTGTCCAAAAAATGCCAGCACTTCAAACATACCTTTGCTGAAACTCAGCAGAGGTGGGTTTTTTGCCCCAGTTGACCAGCTCCCTGTGCAAGGCTCCAATTAGCTGAGTGTTGTTGTCTTTCTTATCACTGCCCTCTGAAGAAAAAGTCAAGTCACCAGTAAAGTAAAAAAAATGTAAAAATTGCTCTATGAAACTATCACTAACATATTTATGACACATTTAATTGTAAACCTGTCATATCTAGCATCAGGAACTATGAATGGGAAAGCTGACAAACAGGAAAAGGTCAACTGACAACTGACAAAAGGAAATAGATGAAAAAAACATGGACTACAGTACAAAAAAGTAGTATACTTAAAGTTTACTTTAATATACTCAAGTATACTTAATTATACCTCAAGTATATTTAATTATACCTCAAGTATAGTAAGTATACTTGTGTCTATGTACTTCTAGTATACTTGCAAGTATACTATTTTAATACTTCTTGGGACTAAATTCCACACAAGATTTTGGCTTAGAGAATCAAATTTCAACCAAAAGCAAGTCTTAACTATGTCTCACAAAATTGTAAGAGTTCTTATTAAGACCGTACAAGCCCCCGTCATTCTCCCTTTGAATTCTCTTCAAGAGTAACTACCACACTTCAATTCATTCAAATTCAAGTATAGTATTAGTATACTTCTTTTAAACTAAAAATGAGCAAGTATACTTTCAGTAATAGAGGTATACTAGACAAAAAAGTATTTAAGTATACTAGCTATAAACTGACAATTATATAGAAATACACAGCAACAGTAACGATTATTCAGAAGTGCACTTTAATAAACTGAGAAGGAGAATAAAGTGTTCTTTAAGAGAGTATTTTGATCATCTAGAAAGTATACTGTTCATAACTAGTAAACTAACAGTATATATAGTTTATTTGTAGTATACATATAAACCAGGTTGCCAGGTTATAACTTGTAGGTCTGCTTAAGCAAGAAAAATTGGATGGATAGTATATAATCTATAAAA
Source organism: Helostoma temminkii (assembly GCA_900302695.1). Lineage (NCBI taxonomy): Eukaryota > Metazoa > Chordata > Actinopteri > Anabantiformes > Helostomatidae > Helostoma > Helostoma temminkii. The sequence continues at coordinate 56,710 of OMLM01007463.1, forward strand.
TACAAAAAAATACTGGTAGCTTAGTGCAATAGTCCTGTGCCACTACAAGTTCAGACTTCAGTTTTCAAAGTTACTGTAGTTTATGTTAAAGCTTTGACTCTTGCAATTTATTTAAAGACACAAACTGGCTATAATTGTCTAACATGTATAGATATAGCCCATTTCCTGTATTTCAATTCTTCCTTCCTTTCTTCCTTCTTTCTTTCCTGCTTGTCTGTCTTTTATTATTGCATTTCTTCATTCCCTCCTGTCTGTCTCTCTTTTCTTTCTTCAGTATTCTGTCTGTCTTTCATTCCTTTCTCCCTGTCTGTCTGCAAATCAGGAAGGAAAGGAATGAAAGAGACAGACATGAGGGAATTAATAAAAATTAATGTTGCTGTCTGTCTTTCCTTCCTGTATGTGTCTGACTCCAAAATTGCACAACCTTCACAGCTGGGAACTGGCACACAAAATTTCATGGGGAATGTTTTAGGCAGGGTCTCATTGCTGTCCCACTTCCGGTTGGTGTCCTACAGCCAGAAATAGGACCATATGTGTCCATATGACTGTTCATTTTCATGACATGTTTATAAAACAAAAGTTGTAGATCACCCTGAAAATGGTGGTGTGGGCTATTTGAGAATTGAGCTAGAACCTCCTGTTAGCTTTACCCAGCTAAAAGTAAGGCCCAATCCCATTTCTCAATCTTACCCCTTCCCCATCCCCTACCCCTAACTCTACAGCTTGCACCTTAAACAGAGCATTAAGGGGTAGGGCTAAAAATATTCCCCTAAGAAATGAGACTCCCCTAACTATACCGTTATACGTCATCATATGGTGTTGCTAGACTGTTGCAAGACTGTTGTGCAAATCAGCAACAATGCAATGTGTTGCGGAGTCTATTGCTGTTCCTCACTTGT